>JAWPHD010001532.1:0-313826 GCA_037043455.1 Cyrtodaria siliqua | reverse complement strand
CTGCCGTGTATTAGTGCAATACAAATTAGAAGTACTCACCTACGCTCGGGATGTGCTGTATATATATAGTTTGCTTTCCACGGTAAAACCAAGGCAATGCTACGTATCCGTCACCGGAAGTATATATGTTATTTAATTAATAACCAAATTGGAATTTTACAACACAATCCTCCTATTTTCCGAAGGCAGTCTACGAATTCAATGTTACCTATACCTGTATACCTATGCACACATTTCATTGTAAACACAGTGATTATATAATGTTACCTATACCTGCATACGTATGTACCCGTTTCATTGTAAACACAGTGATTCAAGTGTTATCAACGAACGATCACGTCTGCCTATTCAATACTGTTAATTAAAGCATTTAAAGGGACACATGGCAATCTTGATTTTTCAAAAACTCGCGGTGTCCCGTTAGTTTTTAAACACAACATGCATTAGTTCAATCATTAATAATAATTATAAGAATAGTATAAACCAAATTGTTTTTGCATATTACTGAATTTTGACAATATTGCACGAATAATATATTTCAACATTTGGTAAAATAGCTAAGAAAAGTAAAAGATCTAAATTTTATTTAATGATATGCAAGCCGGTTAAAAGTCAAAATGTTACTTCATAAATAAAAAGAGAAGCGAATATTGATGTTTGACCACCTGCTATCTTCACCGCGTGCAAGTCGTTGTGTGGGCACTGATGACACTCATGATGTTTGTATAGGGGTCGCCTTGCCAGCCCTATACGCCATTACTGGTATGAGCACTTTATTCGCGTACTGTGGTGAATACTGGTATTACTGAACTGACTTATTACGGTTTAGTAGCTTGAGTGTCATTTGACCGAGAGTGAGGATGTCTCCTGCGTCCCGTCACAGCACACATCATCTGATGGCCACACCGGAGTTGGACGTTTGAAGTCAGAAGTCCGGAGCCGAGAGCTACACCGCCACAGCGGATCGACGCCGAGGATAGAAGACTGAAAACCGAAGATGGCCATCGGGTGGTGTGTGCGGCGCAGGGGTCATACTGTGATGGGTATGGCCCTAAAGGGGATCGTTTCCAGTAGCGGATGTAGACAGCACCACCTAGACGTCGTCCAGATCCCCCACCTCACCGCCACAGCGAAAACCACAGAGCGAAAGCGACAACTAACAACATATGATCAACAGAGACGAGTACACAGCAGCACAGCAGCACCAGATCAACCAACACACTCATCTAGAACAGTCCAGACTCTATTGTGCCCATCGCTTCAGGGAATCTCTTGTCGTGTTCGTTGGCGGAAGGACTATAACACTTAGAAGTACACACACACACACACACACACATGATGTTTGATAAAAACAAGATTGCCGTGTGTCCCTTTAAGCATAACTGTCGTCTGTGTACTTCCTAGATTACATCTGGCTTGAGGAACGTCGGTGGTTCTACCCAGGTGCCCGCCCGTGAACGAAAATTGCCCGGAGGGGCACCTGGGGTCTTCCAGTGGAAGTTGGAAAGTCGCCATATGACCTTAGCTGTTGGTGCGACTATAAAATCCAATTCAATTCAATACTTCCTAGATTAGCAGTAGGAACGCCATCCCTATGGCGTAGGAATATCGATCAGACACGGTCACGTGATAAAATGACATTTTCGGCAAAGTTGACACTGATCAGATTTCTACACCTATTATTTACTCTATACAATGTGCGAATACGTAACCTGTATTTTAGCATAACTAGACACAGCATTTGTGTCTATTGTTCAAAGCAGAAGAAATTATTTTTAAAAACTTCCTTCAAGTTCATTTCGCATGTTGGTTATACGTTTTATATGTAGTACGGTATATGACAATAAGCCCGGGTAAAGGTTGTGTTCCTGCACGATAAACCGGTTTTTCTATTTACACAAACACACCCAATGTATTTAAGCGGTATACATTTTTGACGATTTACGTACTGTTTAAATATTTGTTTGCTATGTTTTAAATGTTGTAAATGTAGCGTATGATGTATCTCTTCCATTAATTCCAATATATTGTCTCCGAGTCGTGTCTTTAGGACGTTATAGAGTAATTTATAATTATGAAAGGTTAGTGTTTGTTCATGCATTATTTTAACGATGCCTATGTTTTTTTCAACGGTCCACTCTCATAATCTGTTATAAGGTGAGGCTTAGAAAAGGAAGCATGGCGAATAACCGATCGTTTGTAAAAATGATATATTGCTCTGTAAACCATCTCATCATATCATGTATGCCAACTAGTTTAATACATTCCAAAAGAATGATGCCTGGCTGTTTGGTTGAATGGTAGTATACGTTATTTTCAGCACATTTTAGACTATATATTTTTGTAGTAGTGGCAGACCACCCACTTTTCCCTACAAGTTCATGTAGTGTCAATAATAAATTCCAATGGCCTATATATAGTGATGCCCAAACGCTTGGTCGAGCATTCAAGGCGTATTGCCTGTTGAGAAAACCCCTCTGTTTTAGTCGGTATTACTTATCGTAATCCTTACCGTAATCCTTACCGTAGTTAGTTGTACAGATCTAGTAACTACCTGTTTAATTGATTTGCACTAAGTAAACACAAATGGTAATGGTTTATCAAGCGTATAGTTGCGAAATAGCAGTACATGACTCCTCCTCGGTAATATTTGCACAACCACACGGGAAGGGGGAATGGGAAAGGGGCGGCGTGGGAGGTATGAATGGGGGTCGGTAGGAAAGTGTTATTTTTTTCAAATCGAAAGTGACCAGTTACAGGGAGTTTCTCTCTCAAGCACGCGCACGTACACACGCACGCACGCACACACGTATCCGCTGCTTCTGTCTTTAGGGCTTTTATACGGTGGGGATGCCACTGTCTTATATCCGTCAGACCTTGATTTCATGTTATAAAAGAACACGCATGTCGTATGTCATTTGACTTTTATGCATGCACATATATTCAGTTGATTTATAGCAATGTATCGAAAGTAACGCCTTTGGTGACATTACAATTGATAAACAAGGTGTCCATCAGTTACATACAATCTTTAACCAAGATTTCTAAGTATAAAGGGTGCCATAATTTGGTTATAATAAAAACATGGGCTATTCAAGATGCCAAATACATGTGAGAAGTTTCAATCCATTATGTAAAAGCACTTTTGTAGATGTAAGCTTACATACACATTTTAACGAAATTTTCAAAGAATAAAAGAGGCCATACTTTTGTTAAAATAAAAGCAAGAGTTATAGAACCGGAATCTGTGGTGTTGTCTAATGATGCTGATTGCATGTGTGAAGTTTTAATCAATTATGTAAAGTACTTTGCGAGATAAAAATTTACCTACTAACTTTAACCAAATTTCCTAAGTACAAAAGGGGCCATAATTTTGTGTAAATAAATGCAAGAGTTATAGAACCTGAATTTGCGGTGTTGCGTTATGATGCCCAATGCATGTGTGAAGTTTTTAATCTATTATGTTAAGTTGTTTGCGAGATACAAGCTTGCATACAAACTTTTCAACCAAGTTTTCTTAGTATGAAAGGGACCATACTTCAGGCAAAATAAAAGCAGGAGTTATGTCACCTGACTCTGTGGTGTCATCTAGTGATGCTGAATGTGAAGTTTCAATCCACTGTGTAAAGTGGTTTGGAAGATACAAAGTTACATACAGACTTTATCCAAACTTACAGTTTCCGCTCTGTAACTTCAGTTAGGAATGAGATATTGGAATGAAACATTTTTCCCCGTCATAGGTACATGGGGGTCGGAAAATCATCCCCCGTAGTACCGTACAATAATAGCAACTGTAATAGTGATATATCTATGAAACAAAGTATTCATAGTACATGCCAACCAAATACATATTCATACAAGAAAGAATCTAACAAGTTTCTCTACTTATCTTAATCAAGATTTTTTCATATTGCATTTATAAGAAACAACAATAAAAAATAATAAATGCCACCGAAAATGTTATGTCTCACTGTGGTAAAAATGATTTATATTTGGCTAGCGTATTCCATAATAAACACACATTAACACATTCTATTACAATTAAATCCAACCAATGTTATGATGGAGGAAGTTTTTTCTCTATTATTTGTGTTGCCACAACAATTAAAGAATGGGGGATAATGCATGCTATATTCAGTCAATATTTAAAAAGCGGATTGTTTCCCTTCTTATATACAAATGACATAATATATTATATAATATTGCTATTGTCTGAAACAGATTGCCTAGAAAATACGGAAAAAAATAGGCGGAAAAATAAACTTCCATTGATTTTAAAAGACACTTATTCTAATTATGTTCAATAAGATTAGTGTAAGTTTGCCATTTTTCATTAAGTCTGTCAATATAATTTGTTCTGAAGGCTATTACGTTTTCTGTGTTATATTGGTAAAGTATTGAGTTTTTATACATTGTTAAACACAGTGATCTCCCATATATTCTACAAGCATAATTACATTTCTTGGCTACTAGCATAAGATAATTTAAAGTATCATCAAGTGCAATATCTCCAAATATAATTGTACTTATGTTTAATGTTAAATTATTAAGATGTTGGCATCCCTCTTTAAGCCAGTCGCAAACTCTATTCCAGAAAGACTGCACATTTCTACAGTGCCGAAATAAATGGATTAATGATTCTGTGTCTGCATTACAAAATGAACATCTGTCATTATTATTTACATCCGTATATAAGTTCTCAGATATAAAAAATAGTCTAATCTGGCCCTCTTCATTGGTGATTTTTTAAACCATGTAAAGAGGTTTTTTTCTATGTTCAAATCCTTCCATTTAGTCAGACAGAATATTTGCCATTTCATCTCGTGCTTTTTTGTTATTTTCGTGTAAATAATTATCAGTGTCTAAATCTTGATTTATTGCAAAATTATAGTATAATCAATTCCAATATTAATCAGTTCCTCCTTCAACTGAGTGTAAATATTTGGTTCATCTTTATTTGGTCCGTATATATTACACAAGGACATTCGTCTACCATTAATTGTAATATCTAAAATTATTTTATTACCGGTTTCATCCTTAATTTTATTATAGAATTTATATTCGAAAGTATTATTAAAAAGAAAGGCGACTGCTCTCGCTTGAGATGAGACTGAATTAATAATAAAGTCATAACCCCATAGTGATCTAATATATGGTTCATTTTTCGGTAGCAAATGAACATCTTGTAAAAAGTATATATCATAATTCTTCTTTTTTTAAAAAATTGAAGACATCAGACCTTTTGGAGACATCCGATAAACCTTGGCAATTCATGCTGCAGCATTTTATATTTTTTGTCATTGAACAAATCATGTCAGCTTGAACAATTTTGTATTATAAGGTGGACATGGAAGTACTGGCCAACTGACAACTCAACATAACACAGAAACACTCTTAAACCTACAAAAACAGTCAGTAACAACACTGATTATAATGGCTTAATGAACAAGAGGTCAATGACCTTGAAGCTCTACTGATTAATTTTGATTTCAGGAAGTAGTCGCTACAAACTTGTTTTTTGATCATTTATTTTTAGCCGTGGCGGTCATCCTGAATTTCCGGCCGACCTGCAATTTTGCTGCAATTAGACATCAAGAGCAACATTCCTGTGAAGTTTCATGAAAATCCGTCAAGTAGTTTCAGAGGAGTAGTCGCTACAAGTTTTCATTATATAACTCTATGAAACAAAGATGGCCGCTGACAGCCATGTTTAACATCGAATCAAAACGATTTTTGACAAGGACCAACAGCATGTCATGCTGATCATTTTAGAAAAAGTCCCATATCAATATCACTTATAGTTTTCTAGAAGTAGTCGCTACAAACTTGTATTTTGAAAATCTATTTTTAGCCATGGATCAATTAGACATTAAGAGCAACATTCCTGTAAAGTTTCATGAAAATCCGCAAAGTAGTTTCAGAGGAGTAGTCGCCTCAAGTTTTTACTATATAATTATATGTAAACAAAGATGGCCGCTGGCAGCCATGTTTAACGTCGAATCAATGTCATGTCATGTCATGTCATGTCATGTCATGCTGATCATTTTAGAAAAAGTCCCATATCAATATCACTTAGAGTTTTCGAGAAGTAGTCGCTACGAACTTGTATTTTAAAAATCTATTTTTAGCTTTGGCGGCCATCTTTGATTTCACATCAACATGAATGTTTGCTAGAATCAACTAGACTTCATGGGCAACATTTCTGTAAAGTTTCATGAATATCCATCCAGCAGTTTTAGAGGAGTAGTCGCTACAAATAAAAGTTTACTGACAGACAGACGGACAGACGGACGACGGACGCCGCACCACGGCATAAGCTCTGCTGATCTCTGATCAGTCGAGCTAAAAATGGCTTACTGAAAAGAGTAAGTATTTATAAACTTAAAACTCGAAATTGTAAAAACGAAAGTAGGTCGCATAAGAAGCAAAACTATTAACAAACAACAATGCAACACACATTCCATATGTGTTGTTGCCGGCAGGCATTATTAGTGTACTGGTATATTGTACATACCTGTAATGAATGTGCACACACAAAAAATCTGTGAAAATAGTCAATATTTATCAAAACCGGAACGTTTACTGCCCAAAGTATGTTGCACGCTTTAATAGGGCATTCTGTAACGCTTAGCCCATAAAGCGTCTACCAAGTGTCAACTATAGATGACGTTACTTCTAAACCGGACACAAAAATGCAGGTCACTGTCTGTGTAACGCATGCGAATGCGAACACAACTAGTCTAGTACCCTTTCCCTACTACGCTCGCTACTCTCTCTTCGTGGGTAGCGAGCGCAGTAGGGAAAGGGTACCAGACTAGACCACACAACGTACGGGTGCACTTTATTGGTATGCCGATCGGGATGTGCCGGCCTGAACCGGTCACGTGATCGGTACAACGAAATGTGCCGAGCTATTCTATCACAGCTAGACGGCATATGGTGTCAGACCGGTCAAAATCAGCCCATTGAACACAATGCAATATAGGCTATATTTGGAGATCAGTCACAAGTTCCACAACATTCGTTCGCATAAATACACTTTTATTCTGTGTATTAAACACATTTGGCTAGCAAACGGTCCCATATCTGGAATAAAACACCGATTCAGTTTTTCAACATTTCGCGTCATTCATTCACACTATGCGTATTTTGAAATAAACATCTGTCAAAACCATATCTCTACCTAACCTCTGTGCTCATACTCTCCAGAGAAATAATCCTGACAAACACAGTAAAATACTTACTATTCATGACTACTTTAACCTCAGGTTATATTTAACAATGAAATAGAAACTAATCTTGGGAAAAACACATGCAAACTAAAAACTTTGAATTCTTTCAAGGAACTATTTCAGCACCCTACGACCCGGAAGTATTTCCTGACTGGTCTGACACCATATGCCGATTGGATGCGCGCGCAGTCACCCGGAATGAATCGAGTGAAAATCGGGTAAAACGGGTACACCGTGGCATATATAACAGGGATACCAATAAAGTGCACCCAACGTCTGAATTGTGGGAATTTCTATAACATGGCTAAAACTTTTTTTTATTTAGAACAAAAAAATAATAAAAAATAATAATTACATTCTATACATACACCGGCTACGTCACAACTGTGTCAGAAGCGCAGCCAACCTGGCGGACACAATGATAATAATTACCACAAAATGCGCAATTGCTATAATTAAATAGCCAGTTGGGAAATACTATCTGGGCCACTAGATCACACATTCCGATATCACGTGATGTAAACAAATGGTGTAAACGGAGAAGTACGTTCACTTTTGACTTGTCTATAATACCTACTATAATACATGTATGCACACCCAAAACAATGCATGTATTTAGTATAAACTATTAAAATAAATTAAATATCCTAGAAATTAGAAATAAACAAACACAGGGACCAGGCAGGCTCATTTTCATTGAGATATCGGCACTGTCATTTCTGCATTACTCTCATTTTCATGGATATGTCGAGCACTGTCATTTCTGCATTACTCTCATTTTCATGGAGATATCGAGCGCTGTTGAGTACTGTCATTACTCTAATTTTCATGGAGTGTTGTCATTTCTGCATTACTCACATTTGCATGGAGATGTCGAACGCTGTCATTTTTGCATTACTCCCATTTTCATGGAGATGTCGAGCACTGTCATTTCTGCATTACTCCAATTTTATGAAGATGTCGAACGTTGTATTTTTTGCATTACTCCCATTTTCATGGAGATGTCGAGCGCTGTCATTTCTGCATTACTCTCATTTTCATGGAGATTTTGAGCACTGTCATTTCTGCGTTACTCCCATTTTCATGGAGATGTCGTGTGCTGTCATTTCTGCATTACTCCCATTTTCATGGACATGCCACTAACTGTAGCAGTCCAATAGGCACCAATGGTGCCTGGATATCTTAGAATCAGCACCAGACCCTAGACAAACCAACAAACGTATATATACACACATCTACCTATTGAGGTCATACTGATCATATTATTTTGCAATTTTAATTTTTCTAGTTTTAGATGATGGAGTTATCATGGTGTTTGGTATTTAAAAATGTTCTTGCAATGAACACAATTGATAAATGTTTAAAAATAAGGTTCCACGAAACAAATTACACTTGGCTTAATTACTTGTTCAAGTGGTACGTCCTTTGATATAAAATACAAATTTCAGTTTTAATAGTAGTAAGTAAATGGAAATAATAAAATTCTGTATAAAGTCTAAGTTTTGCGATGCTGTTTTGGCTAACAGAGTCTTCAGATACAGCAGATCAGAATGGAAAAGTTTGTCGTGATGTTCTGTGAATAAAGAAACGGCAAATCTGAATTTAAAAGATTGTGGTGATGTTACGGTGTGCAATAAAAAACAAATCGGATTGGTAAGATTTGTCGCAATGTTGTGGCGAACAAGAAAATATGCAAGTAAGTTTGTGGTATTGTTATGGTGTACGTTGCAAATAAATAATTTTTTCCGGACAAAGGGAAATGGGTGCGGGATAGGGTACCCCCTTCCCGCTTAAATGTTTTTGTAAATGCCATTTGAAAAGAAGAGATTTGACGTATATCTGGTATCATAAGGAATGAATGAAGTAATAAAAACAATATCATATTTTATTATATTTTTATTTCAAAATCTTTTAATAAAAAATGCTAGCAAATCACTTTCTGACAGTATAAAAAATCTCATAGCACATATAATCACTGAAACAGTTTCTGACACAGAAAATCTATGCATAGATCCACTCTGTCAATCAAACATATATCTGACGATGCCTGTTGACCAATTAAAATCACATGAGGTATTTACCCCGTTAAGTAAAGCACATGCACATGCTGTCCCACAAACATTCTAATTACAAATGCAATTGGTGGCAACCTTAATTATGTAATAGAGAAATCATTATATTATTACACAATCTTCACTGAACTGCAATTTCTCTTTAAAGTTCCCGAGAAAATCGATGAATTAGCATAAGTATTTAAGATACTAATACACGATAAAAAAAACAGTTAAATATGCTACCTTAATTATTTGATTGAGTTAATATTAAATAATTACAAAATGTCTACCTCATTCATTATACTTACCTACCAAGCTGACGATTTAAATGTTGATTAGTGTTCGTGAAATCATTCTACTAATACACGATAAACGTTCAATTAAATTATCCACTAAAACCCGTAGGTAGCTTTTATGAAAAGAAAGCTTGGGATTGCATTTGGGGTCACTGTGGTCAAGGTCAAGGTCACTGTTACTTAAAATAGAAAAACGGTTTCCCCTCAAAAACTTCAGTTAGGAATGAGATATTGGAATGCATTTTATGGGTAATTAACTTTTATGAAAATGAAGCTTGCGATTGCCTTTGCGGTCGCTGGGGTCAGGGTCATTGTTATTAAAACAGAAAAATGGTTTCTGTTCAATAACTTTAGTTAGGAATGAGATATTGGAATGCAGCTTTATGGGTAGGTAGCTTTTATGAAAACGAAGCTTGGGATTGCATTTGGGGTCATTGGGTTAAGGTCAAGGTCACTGTTACTTAAAATAGAAAAACGGTTTCCCATCAATAACTTCAGTTAGGAATGAGATATTGGAATGAAACGTTATGGTTAGTTAGCTTATATGAAAAGGAAGCTTGGGATTGCATTTGGGGTTACTGGTGTCAAGTTCAAGGTCACTGTTACTAACAATAGAAAAACGGTTTCCACTCAGTAACTTCAGTTAGGAATGAGATATTGGAATTAAACTGTATAGGTAGCTAGCTTGTATGTTATAGGTAGCTAGCTTGTATGAAAAGCAAGCTTGGGATTGCATTTGGGGTCAAGGTCACTGTTACTTAAAATGGGAAAACGGTTTACGCTCAGTAACTTCATTTAGGAACGGTATATTGGAATGAAAATTTATGGGTAGGTAGCGTATATGAGAAGGAAGCTTGGGATTGCATTTGGGGTCACTGGGGTCAAGATCACTGCTGCTAAAAATAGAAAAATGGTTTCCGCTCAATAACTTAGGAATGAGATATTGGAATGAAGCTTCATGGGTAGGCAGCGTATATGAAAAATTATGTTTAGTCTCATATTTTTAAGACATTTAGTTGGGCATTTTACGCTTCTAAATTCAATACGCTACCTAATGCAGTAACGCATTACATTCCTGTTACGTTACATTATGCATTTACATGTATCCAAGGAGAAAATATATTATCCTCCAAAAAAAAATTATCACACGGGACATTGTATTGTATAGCAATACTTCTTATTGTTACACTTGGGGATCCATCTATCCACGATACAATAAGTAAAACATATGCAATGTGTTTATGAACATAGTCAACACAACTTTATATTTTAATAGCATTTCAAGTTCGATATTTCGTCAGATAATATTTGCAACAGAATGCATCCATTATGCAAGTTTGTTCATGCTGAACAGATGGGCTATTATATAACGTAAGCCTGAAATGGATGTTACATTTTAATGCTTTGCTCACCGTTGTAAAATGTGTTACGTCGAAGCGAACTATAATTTTCAATATAATTCATCCATGCATTACAAAACATACGATTTTGATTTACTAAGTACATGTACCCTGTTTAAAATGTTCAAGATGCTAGATGTATGCATTTTAAATATTACGGATCGCTAGTAATATAGTATTTGTCAAATCACGCACAGTATAATTCAGGGATACAACAGCAGATAAAACGAAAATAGGAAAAGTACGTTAAGATGCACATATCGAGAATAAGCAGTGTTTGTAACATGGTCGCTGAAATTACCTTTGATGAATGCAAAGTATTAAATTATTAATTCAACCTAGGGGACGGAGATATACCACACTTCCAAAACATGGAAGTTAGAAATTTATTCTGACAGGGTCACTAATTACAACTTACTACAAAACAGATAGTCTCGGCTCATTGGTTATTTTGAAACGTAGATAGGCTACGTATATCTTGGTGTTTAAATGAACCAAATCGCTGAGAACAGACTCTATATATTACTTTCAAAAGCATGTCCATTTGTATTTCTTTGATTACAGTGAAGGAGTCAAGTTTGTTCTATAATACAATATAGATGCAATTTGTGTGACACTTTCATAACAAGTATCTCTACGATGTGAAACGGACAGACGGCCTGTTTTTTCTTTTTTAAAGGGACACTATATATTTAGCCTAAAAAAGGCACAGTTTCAGCTCAAAGTGTATTCCGGATTCCAGCTTTGATTTAGACAGTATTCCGGATTCCGGTCTCAATTTATTTGGATATTCCGGATTCCAGTGAGGAGTTGGTACATCTTCATATATTTCGGTTAATATTTTGTGAAGTGTACACATATTACCTTAGCCCATGCTGAGAGACACGCCGTATTATAGACACATTTAAGGACTATTGGTCAGCCATCTTTGAAAAGAAAATCCAAAATGGATGGGGTATGGTTAATTGAAATGTTCATCCAAATGCATATTATAGGCATGAACAATGTCAATGATATAATAGATGACAGTAATTCAACACTATTGATGTGAACATAATATCAGAAACAATGTTTATTTGGCAGAAATAATGCCCTTTATATTCGAAAAGTTTAGTACAATTTTACTCGAAGATGGTTTGTTTTTTATGCTAAATAAATTTGTCCATAGAATTGTCCGTTTATCTAAAAATGGCACATGAGACATCATTTCTAAATTAAATACGACATGTTATCACATCATCCAAATTTCAAAGTCAATCATTGTAATAAAAAAAAACAAGCTATTCTTTCAATGGCATGTACTTTCAAAATAATCTCAATGATATAGTATGGTGGCACTGACGGGTTTTAATTGTCTAACTATTATAAATGGCAACTATATTTCTGGATGTATTAAACGCCAGTGATTGTTGTGAATAGAAACATGGCAAAACAAGAGTAATGTATTATTATATTCGAATCAAAACAGCACAAACTAAATACATGTAATAACATATGAATACGATCAAATGACCTGTTTATCCGAATGTTTCACCATACCGCATGTTTCAATTTGCAATTCACGTGCATGCTTTTCATGTGTATCATGTGTGTGTGTTGAAGGCACATGGCGTATAAAGCAAATCTTCATTTTTAACAATGGTGTACTTCGAATTTTAGATGATGTGATAACATGGGTTACTTTATTTAGAAATAATGTCTCGTCTGCCATTTTGAGTAAAATTGTACTAAACTTTTCGAATATGAAGGGCACTATATCTGCCAAATAAACATTGTTTCTGATATTATGTTCACATCAAAAGTGTTGAGTTACTGTCATCTATTATATCATTGACATTGTTCATGCCTATAATATGCATTTGGAAGAAAATTTCAATTAACCATACCCTATCCATTTTGGATTTTTTTTTCAAAGATGGCTGACCAATAATCCTTGAGGATTGTCTGACAAATCACAAGGTTCATAATTCATAACAATCCGCTTAATTACAGTTAAATTACAGCAGCATTTAGATTCCAATTCAAATGTACCATGGAGCCATATGCTCACATTATTCAAGAACAAATTTGACATTATTCCCAATAATTACTTCATACAACATAGATCAACATATAACCCGTCCGGCGAATAATAATAATGAACGATCAATACATATAATGAACCTTAACATTCGGTTGAGTATTATTAAACACGTACCAGGCATGGTTAAACATGTAACTTCATTACTGTTTTTAGTCACTTGTTTTTAGATGCATCTATAAACGCTTCTAACAAAATGTGTTTAAGGAGGTTGGCTGGGAAAGGACGTAGTGCTGAGATTTTTTTTTAATTCATATTTAAAGCTTCTTTGGTATAATTTAGATTCAAAATTATCAAAAAAAGGCAAGGTCACCACACTTGTTTTCCCACTAGACGTCTTTTGAAAAAGGCACATATTTCCAACTTTAAAATTTCACTGAAAAGAGGAAAAATGTAGTCATTGAACATTTTCACAATTGTTTTCATTACATTACGTTTATTGAAAAACAACAATTAATTTTCGATTGCATATATACATATATGCATATATACATATATGTATAGTTTTTTAGTTTATTCAACAAATACAGTAGTTCATTTGGTCCATGAGTATACAGATACACACTAGCGGATACAGGGGGTAGGGGGGACACCCGGCGCCCCCCCCCCCCCCCTGTATCCGCTAGTGTGTATCTGTATAGTAGTGTAGTGTGCCGTCAGTATAAAAAAAAAATCACGCTAGCTTCGCTCGCTCGACGCATAATAGCTAATGAGTGCTTTAATTAACACATTGTTAAATCCCTTTAGTTGAAAACGCACTTTTTTACCCTATCAATGCACTACCGTAACCGTTTTATGAGGCTAGAAACGGACCGAAAATGGACCAAAATCTTACGCCCCCCATCAAACAATTTCGATGCACGCCCTCAGTATAAAAAAATTCTCGATCGCTTCGCTCGCTCGACGCATAATGGCTAATGAGTGCTTTAATTAACACATTGTTAAATCCTTTTATTTGAAAACGCACTTTTTTACCCTATCAATGCACTACCGCAACCGTTTTATGAGGCTAGAAACGGACCCGAAAATGGACCAAAATCTTACGCCCCCCATCAAACAATTTCGATGCACGCCCTCAGTATAATTGTTTTTTTCGCTCGCTCGACGCATAATGCCTAATGATTGGTTTAATTAACACATTGTTAAGTCCGTTAATTTGAAAACGCACTTTTTAACCCTATCAATGCACTACCGCAACCGTTTTATGAGGATAGAAACGGACCCGAATATTGACCAAAATCTTACGCCCACACCCCCCCCCCCCCCCCCCCCCACCCCCCTAAACTGAAATCATGGATCCGCCCCTGATACACATACAATTTTCAATTGCAGAGGTCCGACCACCCCTAAGCTGAAATCCTGGATCCGCCCCTGATACACATACAATTTTCAATTGCAGAGGTCGATGGCAGTAACGAACATTACATAGTATCAAATTTGGTACAATATATTAACATTCTAAATCAGTTTTAATTATGCTATTTCTAACAGTATAAGTTTTACTATAAACAATTGTTTAAAAGAGAAACATACTTCAAATCCACGTGTCACATACAGTAATATTGTTGTTAGAGTACCTCTTGGGAGAGTACTTGTATTTATTGATTGTAATATATGTCATTTCGAATTTTAAAACCATCAAATACATAAGTAGCCAAATTCTTTACAGTAGTAAGCTTTTCTGATGTCAACAGTTCTATACATTTGGGAATATTTGGTCTTTGCCAATAGTATCGATTGATAAGTTTTGTTCTTAGTTCTTTATATAAAGTACATTCCAATATAAAATGGTATTCGTCTTCTAGAACGTCACATATACAACATTTGCGCTCATTAATAGGAATACGGTGTGGCTTATGCCAACGACCCGCTTCTATTTGTAATCTATGGGAGGACATTCTTAATCTAGACAGTGCTACTCTCAGTTTTCTTATTTGAACATTTTCTAGATATGATTTATACGAGAATACACAAAAAAGTGAATACGTTTTAGCTCTCGACGAATCCCGTATACGATAATTACAGTTTTGGATAAAAGTATCTGATAATCTTTGTTTAAAATTTGATATGAACATACTTATATTTCCAACACCATGAAATAACCACACATAATTAAAACCCATGCTCTCTTACAAGTATTTTACTGCTGATGCCCAGTTTTTCTTATTAGGCCTCATCTCAATGTCACAAAACATCATAGTATAAACAGCTTTTATATATTTATTGCTTTCTCAACTTTTAACCAGTACTTAATTACAGCTATAATTCTATGCTGTTTTAAAGGTGTCCTGCCTAGTTCACCATACACAAAATCATTTTAAGTGTTTTTTTAACCCCAAGTATACTTTTACAATAACTAAGAAGTACTCGTTCTATTACGTTTGCATTTAAGAACTCCCAAATTTCGCATCCGTAATGTAATATTGGTTTTATTAGTGTATCAAATAGGTAAAACACATGCTTAACAGATAATTCCGTAACATTGTGTAAATATTTATTAAGTTTAAAAATTACTTTGCCTGCCTGCCTGCCCAGCTAACGTATCAAATGTGGTAGAAAATGATCCACCTGTAGTAAAAACAATACCCAAATATGTAAAATGGTTTACAATTTCTATATTTTTACCATCATACATAAAATGTAAATTTCTTGGTAATAATCCCTCACTTCTAAATATCATAATTTTGGTTTTTATGGTATTTACTGTTTATCTCCATTTATTGCAATAATCATGTAACATATCTAATCCTTTCTGTAGTCCTTGATAGGTATTAGAAAATATAACAATATCGTGTGCGTACAGAAGTAAGAACATCTTCAGAAAACCAACGTCAATACCTTTAAAGTCATTTCTTATGAGATAATCTTCTGTGTCATTTAAGTACATAGCAAATAAAAAAGGTGATACACATTCCCCTTGTCTACCCCTAAGTAGCACGAAAAGTCTTCACTTAACTCATTATCGTATTTAACAAACGATTTCACTGACGTATACATAGATTTAATAATATTAAGCATTTTACCCCTTACACCAAATTTAATCAATTTTAACCACAAAATATCCCTCACTATGTATTTAAAAGCTTTTGTGAAATCTATAAACGCAGTAAACAGACGTTTTCCCTCGTTAATGCTATGCTGTATAATGCCGTGCAAAACAAAAATATTATCAACAGTTCCCATATTCCTTCTAAATCCAGATTGCGCTTCTACATACACATTATACTTCTCGGCCCAATCATTTAACCTATTGTTTAAAATTCTTGTAAACAGTTTGCCAAACGTACTTAAAAGTGTAAATACCCCTGTAATTATTAACGTCATCAAAACTACCGTTTTGTGTAATGGTACAACATAACCGTCTGTCCATTTATCTGGGAAGTAACCTACATTAAACACATTGTTGAATAATTTAAAAATATAAGGTAAAACAAATATATTATGAATGCCGTAACGAAAATAAATCATTAATCATGTTAATCACTTTTACCCATTTTTAATTGTTTGCAAGCTTTAGTTATCTCATCAAACGATATCTCAGTGTTTAATTCTTCAAACATTTCTTGTAATTCCCCATTTAAATCTTTCAAATCATACAAATTAGCCCTTCAGTATACCATTAAATTACAATCTAACCCTTCAAATCCAACTTTTGATACTGTTTTTAATCCTAATTATGAACCTCTTTTTGATCGAAAACCGAAGGCCATTCGGCAGTTGGTCTTCGTATTAGACCAAAATGAAGAGTCACTGAAATCGACCTAAATTTGATTGCCATGTACAAAGACCAAAAATTCCACTGTGGACTTTGGAAACACCAACAATTATTTTTGATCTTTGTAATAATAACAAATCCATTACAGATCCTACTATCTTTCAAAGCAAAGTTAATGAAATTAAATCGAAATTCAGTAACTTTCAACATATATACACAGATGGTTCTAAAGATGGAGACAAGGTAGCTGCTGCAGCTGTTGTTCACAAACATAGCATAAAGAGCCGCCTGCCTGACAAGGCCTCTGTCTTCTCAGCTGAACTTAAGGCAATTGAACCTTAAGTTTTATTCAGGAATCTGATGATGACCGTTTCGTAATCTTTTCTGATTCCCTTTCATCTCTTCAAGCACTGGGTAATATGAAACATGATAATCCAGTTGTGCTTCAACTTTTAGAAAGTACAATTCTCTTATAGTTGATAATGTTATTATTTTCTGCTGGCTTCCAAGCCATGTAGGAATACGTGGTAATGATAGAGCTGATAGTGCTGCTAAGACAGCATTATGTTTAAATAGATATAATACCTAATTACCTTATACTGATTTTAAACGTTGTATCAACACATACATTCGTAACTCTTGGCAAGCCGCTTGGGACTTGTCGGTGAACAATAAACTCCATTCCATTAAACCGTTACTCGGAGAATGGCGTCCTTCTAGTAGACCCATTCGTCGAGAGGACGTTGTCCTAGCCAGGGTCAGGATAGGGCATACACGCTGTACTCATTCATATTTATTACAAGGTGAGCAGTTGCCAGAATGTAAACCCTGTTTTGCACCGTTAACGGTCAAACATATCTTGTTGGAATGTGTAGACTTTGATCTTATGCGACAAAGATACTACACAGTCAATACTTTGAAAGAGTTATCTGATACCATATATTTTAGTCTTGTTTTAGATTTCCTTAAAGAAATCAGACTTTATAAATCAATATAATATTTTCCTATATATATTAACTTGTTTACAAGCCCGTTGGCGGGCATGTGTTGATTGACATATATACATCGTGTTATATTGCTACCATATCATCCCTTATTTGTAGATAGTTTTATCTTTATACGTTTACATTATTTTTTAATTACTACTTGATTCTTTCATGATTCATCGGTTTTTGCGCACAATATAACCTATTTATGTGTCGACGTGCCATATTAACACCATTCATTCATTCAAATCATACAAAAACAATTGTAATCCTCATTCGTCTTTTTACCTTAAAAAGCAAACATATATGGACCGTACCCCACCCACTTTTGTTTTTACCGAAAAATTAATTCAAGATAAAATATTATGTTCAAATGATCAACTTTTTTTAAAACTTGTATATGTCAAGGTCCTATGACTTTCTTTCAAAACAAGTAAAAATATATATAGGTCACCAGGCTTCTAATGATTTTTATTAAAAACTCTTTAAATTACACCAATTTTGGAGTTATTTTGATATTTTTAATGTAAAATACTGTACACACAGATCGAAAATAAAATAAGTTCAGTATCTACTTTTATATATGTATTCCACTACTGAAAAACAAAAATCGGATTTATTCTATAGCAAAAGGATAAATTCTACTCAGAGCTACCCATACCCACTATTTTGTTGACAGCAAAAAATGATCACAAATGACGGAAAAAATATGAAAAAAAAAAAATTGGTTAAATTTTGGTATGTTACCATCTTAAATACAACATTATATCCATATCTACTAGAATGGAAAAAATGAAACAATTATGTTGTCAAATAAAACAATGATTTAAAAAATAATATGTTTAGACCGGAAGAAGTGACAGTGACGTAGCATGGCTGTGGAGAAGGAGAGAAGTTAAACCGGTGATTCACCGGCGTAGCTACTGTTAGGCCATATAGGCCCAGGTACGGTGTCCGGTTGGGGCCAGATACAATGTCGCAGTGTCATGGGCGACAATGCGACGCCCGACAACGCGACATCGCGATACGACAATGCGACATTGCGATACGACAACTCGACATTGCGATACGACATCACGACAATTATTTCGTGAAGTCGTATCGCAATGTCTTGATGTCGTATCGCGACGCCCGACAACGCGACATCGCGATACGACAATGCGACATTGCGATACGACAACTCGACATTGCGATACGACATCACGACAATTATTTCGTGAAGTCGTATCGCAATGTCTTGATGTCGTATCGCGATGTCGCGTTGTCGGGCGTCGCATTGTCGCGCACGACACGCGACATTACGACGCATTGTCGTAATGTCGCCCACGACAATGCGACATTCTTACATTTGCGTATTCGTGCCTCGTCTTGTTGGGTTATATTGAATTTCTCAATTTAAAATTACTCGAGTTGTTATGATATATATCTACCAATCGATATATGTATGTCGACAAAACACGACGTAATTCAATAAATGCAAAACAAATATGTTGAAAAGGTTCTTTATTTTACAATAAATCGATTTTAGTGAACTTGACATTTTTTTCTTTTCTTTATATCGCGTTGAAACAAAACAAATAGAAGTATAACAATATAAAGGTATTCCACGTAATGAGTAGTATCTGTATTACACGAGATATTTATCTGATAAACACGAGCTATTTATTTCAAGCTATGTACAGTTTGTCGATTATGTCATATAAATATGTCGATTTAAAATCTAAAAAATGATAAAACAATTCGAGTTAACGTCATGTTTTAATTAAATAAAATTTACACCGATGTCTGATATCTTTACTACGCTGTGTTACGTGTATTCTAGTCTCTGACAGCCAAACCCGTATGATGTATATGTCTTACTTGCAAATATCGGTCTTGGCAGATAATGCCGATTAAAGTACACACTAGCGATTAGCCGACTGTATTCGCCATTTGTTCACGGAAATAAAAGTCAACGTTTGCATGACGTTACGAGATGTTGTAAATAAAACTACATGAGTTTTCTATGCCTAGAAAGCAACCAAACAAGTACTCAATGACTTGTCAGAAGACAGAGTAACAAGAGAATAAACCAGTAAGGGCATACAAAAACACAATTGAAGACAAACAATAAACGTAACCTTCCCTTTCAGGATTTAAAAACTGACTTTGACCAATCATCGATCAGGCCTGTTTTTCGGTATGACCTCGTTTTGAGGTGTCAACATTTTTAATGAAGCTTTACTCTAGCTTGGTCACCCGGCCTGCTTTTGCTTTCTTCGCTACTATCTAGGGGCCAATTTGAAATGATCTCGACATGCCGGACAAAAGCACAAAATTTCGCATTACAAAATATTTTAGAAAAAATGCCAACCTGGTGTCTATTTTTAGATATTCAAAATGGCTGCCATACTAAAAATAGTAACATATTTAAAACATGGTTTTCTCTGTCATTTCTCATTTTATTTTTTAAATATGTTGTGTATATATGCCATGGAGATCAAATAAATAATACAACTTAATACTATTTATAGAATTTCAAAGTGGCCACGGGTGCAAAACATAGATTTATAACATATAATTTATGTTTTATAACACATTTTAAAAAATATCATAATAACTTGCAAGGTTTTGAAAGATAAACCATACAGCGTATTTATGTCATTAGACAAAAAAAATAGCTGTGTTTCAGTTTCCCTGCCCCCCAAAAATAGGGTAGGTAGGTATGTTTCCCCCCTTTTTTTAAGGTAAGTACTATAATCAGAAAAAGTCAACAGTACACTTATTTAAACTGTTTTTGAGGGCATCAAGGTAGATTTTAGCATGTATGGCTCCAGGTGGACATTCAAATCATCACATGTGCCTGAGTGAGTGAAAAATAATGTGTATGGTTTAATTAAAATAATGTTTTTTCAATAAAACTTGCATATATATTTACTAGTTGCATAGTGTACATGCTATTGTTGATCTTTGAAAAAGGAATATCGGACTCAAGGGATCTACACAAATAAACAATATATAACACCCTATAAGAAAAATAACAAATATATTTAAAGCATTATTTTTCAAGTTGAAGTTTGCATTTTGTTTTGTATGTAAAAAGTACAAGACCCGACACAGAAATGGTGTTAGTCTTCAAATCTGACATGTAATGTCTGCAAGAGTTGACTGTCTTGACACCATTTAGATAACACGCTTCTGGCCTCTTGATTGTTGCAATTGTTTTACCTTGAAGACTCTCATACACATTTCCGGATTTCTTTAAAATAAAAACGGGTAACCCATTAGGTGCATTCCCCTGCATTATGGGGCTTATTAAGATCAGTATTTTAAGTTCTAACTATTCGTCACACATTTATAGCTATGTGCATGTGTTTGTATCTTGACGAACATTGAGCCACACTGCTTCAGATGAAACATAATATTTTAATAAACTAATCTTAAATCGGTAATTGATGCATACAACGATGTGGTGACGCATTTTCTTATGCACGTCTTATTATTATGCGAAATGCATTTGTGTAGGTATTTGGAAAAATGGTCTGATGAATATCAATGAAGATATCGCGAATGTCTCTCTTTCATCTATTCAGAGTTGGATGGCTATTCATGTGTACAGGTAATGAATGCATGTGCAACTTTACGGTGGTGGAAATATAAATCCGATTAATTTAAACGAGAATGGCAGGTATTCATCGATGTTTATGCTAATGTTTATCCACAATTCATGGGATATAGCTTGATATATGACTTCACCTTGAATTACTCGAATAATCATCCCATATTTTATATCGTCTACAGACATATGCATATATACAACACATAGACATGTACAAACACAAAACTGACACATTTACAGATAAACATACGGTCATACGCACACAGACTAACGTATAGACAAACGTTTAGATAGACACACGGACAGACACAAGAACATACACTAGAACCGCCCTGTCGACAATACACTTAAAAACAATTCGTTACGATTTTTCACGTAGTGAATCAATGTAGATTTTATAATGAACGTCTGCTTTAAATTGAATATATTTTTTTTGAGACCCACCCCCTTAAATATGTCCGAATAGGATAGAGAAAAAAATACAACCTAACTACGGCGACACTGGGACTCGAACCCGCAACCCTGACCACGACGTCCACGCCTAGCTAAAATGTCGGCGCCTTTTCACCACGACTAAATTCCCCATTAATCCCATTAAAAAGTGGTTTCAATAATCGTGAGTACAAAGGCGTTAGCACTGCACACGATAAGACCTCAGAAATTGCAAGTGCACGTACATACAAGGACACACATACATATAACTATAGTTGAGTATGACACACTGTAGGAACCCCATTTGTTTCAACGTCGCTATCTGTTGTAGCCGTCCGTAAAAGTTACAATTTGTGTTCTAAATGTTACACTAAACGCTATCTGTTACAATCTTACCGCAAATGTTACAAAATGTAATTGTGATAAAAGTTACAACGTCTACGCTATCTGTTACAATATTTTTACTTGTAACAAAAGTTACAACACCTTGTCGTAAATGTTACACTGGCATTGGCATCATTTCTGAAGCTTTGGAAAGTGTCGGATTTTGCTACTACACTATATTTATAATATTTATAGGTGTATTTAGGTAATTGCAACAACCTTACATTGTCGTAAATGTTACACTGACATTGGCATCATTTCCGAAGCTTGTAAACAGTATTTAAATGTGCTATTAAAGTATTTTTATAAATTTTAGTAGTGTGTTTCACACATTTCTGTACGTACGAATGTTTTCCATAAGCGGTTTCAAGGAAGGCTTGCGTTTTTAATAGTTACTTTTAATATGTAAGTATATATATATATATATATATTAAATCTATGGCATACATATATGTCCTAGATTCTAAACCATCACGAGCGATTCATGATTTTGAATTTTTGGTATTGAACATCTAACAGTTAACGCCTCTGACAAATATTTACTTAAATTAAAAGTTCTTTCTTCTTTGAAGATTGTAAAAGTGTTACTAATTTAAACATGTTTGGCCTTTGTATGTAATATTTTCTGATAAATTTCTTTCTAATATCACTATAAGCTGAACAAATTAAAACAAAATGAAATTCGTCTTCAATTTCAGTTGAATTACATATCTGACAAACTCTTTCATTTCTTTCAATCCTATGTCTTGCATAACGACCTCAATTATTAAGCTATGTGAAGATAAACGTAATTTAGTAAAAACACTTCGTAATCTTTTTGTACATAAAATATTCAGATAATTTTCATATCCAAAATTATCTTTAACATGTCTATACAAACTTGATAATACTCTATTTTCTTGTAGATCAGTGTTCCATTTTTGAATAAAGCAATCCGCCAACCTCTGTTTAAAGCTAGATATAAAATGTTGATGGTTCTCCCTTTAAGGATCATCCTATACATACATAAAGCCATACGTATTAAGAAGAGATTTTAAACCAATTTTAAAATCAGATAATGAAGATTTATATATAGATGATAAAATTATATTTTCTGTTGTAACTTATTTCAATCAATATCTAGCTATTCTAGTATATCTTGTGATAAATAATGGATAACGCCCCAATTCACCGTGAACACCAGCATTGCTCGTTGTCAGTTTTACTCTTAGAATATTTTTACAAAATTTGAGATAAATTCTCTCTATCTCCTTCGATTTTATGAAACCCCACACTTCAAAGCCGTAATTGAGTATTGATGAGACAAACACATCAAATAATTGAAGGGATGTTTCAGGTTTTAGTTCAGTTTTTCTTATGTTTTCAGTTATATACGGTGATAAGTTTTTGAAAAACACGTCTGTCTGCTAATGAGAGCCAACCGAGAACAGCAATTAACTTATTAACTGAAACGGACCTAGTAACACTACTTGCAGCTTCATAATGTTGCTTTTCTAAACATTGTATGTATTTGACGATTAGTATGTATATATGCTAAAGTCTACTAAAGTGTTCTGTATTCTGTTCTGTACTCTAAAGATTTTTTTTCATAAACTGTGCAGCCATCCCAAACAATAGAAGCATTCTCTAATATCGGTCGCATATATGAAATGTATATTTGCTTCATTGTTTTCCATCCAATTTTATATTTAAGGAATCTCGTCTGACCTAAAACCTTTGATGCTGACGATAAAATATTATTGATCATGTGTATGGCACGCCGTTTGCACAATAATCCCGTAAACCCCAGTTATCATCGTAAATCTAGGTTATCTGTTCAATAAATGGGGTTTCTGACCAAGAAACCACGTTTATCAGAAGTAATTATGTAAACTTAAGTTTAAGCTTAGAAACCCAAGTTAACGAAATTGGCATACGCCAAATGCACAATAATCTCGTAAACCTAGGTTTCTGACAGAAACGTAAGTTTTTATTTCATAAACAGCGGTTTCTGGTTGATAACCTAGGTTTTTGTTCAGGAAACGTGGTTTCTCAACGCCGTTTGCACAATAATGTTGATAACGTAGGTTATTGGTCATGTGACATTTGTGACCAATCAAACGATTTGATTTTTATTGGTCTCATGATACATGTCCATCTTAACTTACTTGTATCTGCTGTTGTCGCAAAGCCCCGAATTTTGAGTGATTTGACAAATACTATATTACTACCGATCCTTAATATTTGAAATGTATACATATATCACCTTGAACATTTAAACAGGGTACATGCATGGCTGGCTTACATTTCACATTAGTAATTCACTGAGACATCATAAGGCGTTTTACATCGGTGAGCAAAGCATTTAATATTTAAAATCAATTTCAGTTGACGCCACAGGCTTACAATATCTGCATAAATAATAGTGCATCTTTTCAGCTTGAATTATTTTGCAAGTATTATCTAACGAAACATAAAACTTGAAATGCTATTAAAACAGATATGTGCATAAGCACATTGCATCAGGCCTGCCAAATCTCCGGATAAAATCCGGATTTTTCAGTCGATCTCCGGATTTAAGTGTAAATCTCCGGATTTTTCATCAAAACAAAATGTTCATGTCAGATCTAGCAGCTATATGTTCACAGTTTATCAGCTATTTCCCAAATTGGCTCTGTTACGCTCCCTAGTCAGAGGAGTATTTGCAAATGCCAAAATCAACGGGGGTCATCCGTGTAATGCACTGACTGAATATACAATTAACACCTAAGGGCATAATTAGTTCCTTCAGTGATATAATGTGCAATAACAGCAATATATCATTATCTGTGACTTCTTTAATTGGTCAAGCTAACTGAAATCGCAAATGTGAGGAACTAGCAACTCCTAGTGTGTGGTAACACTATAACAACTGCTGCTGTGTACGTTGATTATAATTTGTAAGGAAGACTTTGTATTTGCATTAAGAACGCATTTGTTTAGACTTCCATCAAAAAAAAAAAATGGAGTAGAAATTAAAGTCTTTCTAATCGAACTACTATGCTAATTTATTATTTTTTATAACTACCAAACAATGAAAAATACAAATTTGCGCTTTAAAAAAAAGTAGTGCGAAAATCAAGTCACGCGCTCCAAATTTTCATTTAAAAATGTTCTTCGCGCGCTTTAAATCTTAAATTTTAAAAAGCTCAGGATTGTGTGTTAAAAAGTTTTGGCAGGCCTGTTGCATACGTTTTATATGGAGCCCCAATTGAAATAATACTTGATGATTTATATGAATCTAAACCTTGCGGTGGCCTTTTCAGTCTAGACTAGACATTTTCATAAAAAACACGAATTGAACGAATTGAACAGGCGACAAATTTAATGTATATGCACCTTTTTCATAAAATTAAAGTACATTAGTATGGTTTCATTTATATTTTGAAAGACATCAGCCCGCTTCCATTCCTTTAAACGCAACACATAATTGAAGATTGGCAAAAAATTAATACACTTTACCTTGCATTAAATTAGCAGATTATTTGTTTCTCTTTGTGACTATATGGAGCGAGATGGAGAGAGGAAAGGGCACACATACCATGTATTCAAATAATGCGCGAACACACTATCGCAATCCATACGTAATTCATGTACGTTCAGGACTCAGACGTTGACTATAGGGTTAACTATTGAAATTTTGAATTTTGCAGTTAACGCTAATATGTCGCCATTAAACAAAATGTGAGACCATTAAACGATTGATATAATCTACTGTCAGAAAAGTCAACTTTTCGATACTGGTTAACCCGTGTCGATACTGGTTAACCCGTTTCAAACGCATTTCAGTGTTTTTGACCTTTTCTTTACCTCACAAACGCGTTCAAATACACTAAATGACATCTCGTTTTTGACGGTTTAACGTCACCTGACTGGATTTGCGACGGGTTAGTCGCACATTTTTGAATTTTAACCAATCTGATTGCAGGAACACCACTTTTTATACTACTTGCGTGCATGACGAATTCTATCCGAAGCGTTATGTCCGTTTAGACTTTTGTTCGAAGAAATATATTTGTGCGTGCTTTCTTTATATCGTTTTTTTATATTTATTCTTTCTTTGTCTCCTATGACGTAAATTTCCCGTATAGTCATGGCTTTTTACGATTCATTAACATATTGTATATGGTAGTATAGTATCTCTGTCTATGTCTCTCTGCGTCTGTGTCTCTCTCTGTCTCTCTCTCCGTCACTGTGTCTCTGTGTCTATGTGTCTCTCTCTCTGTCTCTCTGTCTCTCTATCTCAGTCTCTCTGTGTATGTGTCTGTGTCTCTCTGTCTATGTGTATGTGTCTCTCTGTGTATGTGTCTCTGTCTCTGTCCCTGTCTCTCTGTGTCTGTGTCTTGGTCTCTCTGTATCTTACTCTGTCTGTCTGTCTGTTTGTCTTGCTATGTCTCACTTTGTCTCTCTGTTTCCGTCTCTCTATGTCTCGCTGTCTCTGTAAATCTCTGTCTCTGTGTCTCTGTGTCTCTTTCTCTCTCTGTCGCTCCCTGTGTATGTTTGTCTCTGTGTCTCTGTGCATATGTATCTCTATGTCTCTCTGTCTCTCTATGTCTCTATGTCTCTGTCACTCTATGTCTCTCTGTCTGTCTCTCTCTGTCTCTCTCTCTTTATGTGTCTCTGTGTCTCTGTGTCTCTGTCTATATGTGTCTCTGTCTCTCTTTGTCTCTGTCAATGTCTCTGTGACACAGTGTCTCTATCTGTATATGTCTGCCTCTCTGTGTCTGTCTCTCTGTCTTTGTCTCTCAGACTGTCTCTCTATGTCTCTCTATGTCTCTGTCTGTCTCTCTGTCTCTGTCTGTCTCTGGCTTTTTCTTCTCTGTCTCTGTCCCTCTGTGTCTGTCTCGCTGTCTCTGTCTTTCTCTGTCTGTCTGTCTGTCTGTCTCTTTGTCTCTCTCACTATCGCTGTCTGTCTGTCTGTCTCTCTCTCTCTCTCTCTCTCTCTCTCTCTTGTTTGCCAATGATTGACTGAAATTAGTAGAGACTTGAATAGAAATGGTTATTATTATAATGTCTCATACACTGCGTGTTGAACCCCGAACTGGATTCGAATGTTGAAAGCCGAACTGGGTTCGAATGTCACCCGACTGGATTTGCGACGGGTTATGCACGATTTAATAATCGCACATTTTTGAATGTCAACTAATCGGATTGCAGGATTTGTGTCAGTTGCGTTAGAAACAGAAGTACCCTGTAGAGGTGTCTGTTATAACTTTGAGCCACCTGATTCTTCACCGCGTGCACGTCGCAGAGTGGGCACTGTCAGCAATAATGTAGGGTGACCTACTGGGTCGCCCTTGCCAGCACATCCTACAAAGTTGGACGAGATAGGATTGCGGATCTGTTCTTACTTGTAGTATAAGTCACTGGCTTATATGATGCAGTACTAACGGAATGATTGCTGATTGACCGAGAGTGAAGAACCCCTTCGTCCCACCAGCGTGGAACGCGTCCCACCAGCGTGGAACGACGCCAGGAACAACTACAACAGGGGAAGCCTGGCGCCGTACACGGAGCGAAGGGGTCAGCAACCTGCGTGCCAGAAGATATAGAACTATCCTACGTTAGTTGCTATTGCCACCTGGGACGCAGGTTGCAGTTGGCGGGTGTGGCCCTAACGGGGATCGCCCAGTAGCGTAGACAGCACCACCTAGACGTCGTTCCAGATCCCCCCCACTTCACCGCCACAGCGACAACCACAGATCGACAGCGACATCCACCTACACACCTACAAGAGAGACGACTACACTACACAGCAGCACCAGATCAACCTACATACACATCTAGAGAAGTCCAGACTCTATTGTGCCCACACTGTCAGGGTTACCTTGACGTTTTAGTTGGCGGACGGACTTAAAACCTTCGAACGACACACACACACACTTATAACTTTGAGACGACCAGCACTGCGGACACAGTGGCGTTGCGGACACAATGGCACACTACGTATATGCACTTATATCCGCGGACACAATGGCCTCCTTCACATGGGTTTCTATTGTTTGGACCTTTGACCCGGTGTAGTATACAACTGAAATGTTTCTTATAAGGTTTTAAACCCGCTATTTCCTTGTTAATGTTTAAAAGCAGACATGTTTATTTGTATGATAAAGGCATACAGGAAGTAAATCACTGTGGTATTCATGCCTGGTGTAGTCGAAAGGAGTTCCCAAATATATAATCCCTAACTTTTTTTGTGATAAAAGGCATTTTTGAGTATTTAAGGCCTGTTTTTCTGGGTGAAATGACTTTATTGACTTGTTTGTGATAGCTAAAAATCATTTGCATGGTTGTATGATGATTTTATTTGTCAACTTGACAGTTTTGAAAGTGAAAGTAGAACACATTTAAGAGGTGCCGAATGAACGCAGTTTGTTCACGGTATCAACAAAGGTCAGAATTTTATTTTCTTATATGCCACATGACCCCTACTATTCTCAGCATTTTTCTAGAGAGGCAGGTCTCATGACTAAGAACATGTAAGTGAATCTTAGTTTGAACTTCATTTTGAAAAATGGATAACTAAAAAGCTTGCTCAATATTGCATTGGACTCAATGGGATTTGATTTACTTCTGGTACACCTAAAGTAAGTTTCCCAGAATTCTAATCAGGTTTGAGTTTTTAACAGGTTGTCAACATTCTAACTTTATAAGGGAGGTGCATGGAGACTCATTTACGCTATTGAAACCTTGATGGCAGATCGAGGATTTTAGTTTAGGTGGGAATTTGAGCAACTGGGTCGGGCGGCATGCCTCCCGAGATGTTTTGTCTCCTATATGGCACTTAGCGAAATCTGGTGCATTTTCAGAATATTGTAGTCGTTAAATCGAATGGTGAACACCGGTAGATCTGACGCCCCTCCTCCTAAAATTTTCCATAGGTGGTTTCAAGGAAGAGGCGGATTAGGCGTACGCTTTTAATAATTACTTTTAATATGTAAGTATATGTATATATATGAAATCTATGGCATACATATATGTCCTAGACTTCTAAACCATCATGAGCGATTTATGATTTTGAATTCCTGGTATTGTTTGTAGTATTTTATTTTCTCCCTCACTTCGTCCGAAAATAAATTATTTCTTTACTCAAAGAAAAGCAAACACAAAATTGAAGGAATATGTCGTGTTTTGCAGTCATTATGAAGACGTCGTCTAATGCAGTCGTTATAAGAAAAAGTGGGCTAACAATGGTACAAGTAAGATATTTTATGAATCCTTCTAATATTCCGCAACAGAAACACATTTTTTAGAAAAACATACAGATGCACGTACACTGCATAGTACCTACTGTGGTTCACAAATTAATAGATAAACATTCCTGAAAAACATGCGGATAAATATTTTTTACTGCTAACATAAACAAATTCCGATACGTATATATGAACCAAATATTTCTTCAGGTAGCAACCCCGCACACGAAAAAAACCTGTGGGGAAACGTGTTCCAATGGCAATTGCGAAACTGCCCTCCAGATATTGACGGCGGGTCATAGGTTCTATATACTCTATTTAAAACAAACAGCGTAGTTATTAAATTGCATAACAAAACACGCAAATACAGACAGGAAAAACAATGAACCCAATAGCCTTCTTGACTGCTTGAGGAACATTGATTGACGAAAACGATTGTATGTTATTATCAGAACAGAACAGAACATATATTTTATTTAACTTGTACATACGTACATCGTTTTATATACATGCATAAATTGTCATGCATAATAAGTCAAGTGTTTTTAGACAAAAGTACATTTGCTATGAGCAATATTAATGTTGAGTAACTGATAAATGAGAATGAAACTACAAAAGAGCTAAACATTGTTTAATTAATCAAGATTGTATTCCTTACAGCTAAAGCTGTACTAATATATTTTGCTAACTTGATAACAATATTCTTATCCTGTGTCTGTAGTAATTCTAAGAATTTAAACATACTAGGTCTATTATAATAATATTTTTAATATAAATTGTCCGGATTCTTGTGTAACAAGGACAAATCAAAATAAAATGGTATTCATCTTCCAAATCAATACTGTGACAGCACTGACAATATCTTTAATTTCTAGGTATGCTATTACGAGAGTATTATCCCGTCCGTTCGTGCGTCCGTCCGAAGCTATATCTTGGTAACCATAAGTCACATACACGTAATATATTGTACAAATGTTTGTCCCTATGTGGACTCGCTTTTGCTGAAGTATGGTTGTAATCGCCTTAGTAACACCAGAGTTATGGCCCTTGATATAATAATTACTTAATCAATATATAGTATATTATGAATCTTTTGTCTGGAAAATAACTCGAAAACTATTTATGGGATTCAATTTAAACTTCAAACACTGATACAGGGCAGTGAGTGGATTTACAGAGTGCAGAAACCATAACTCTAGGTAAACTTAAAGTGGATTTATGGGACTTTGTGGCTTTATTTACTAATATATAGTATATACTATTTTAGGACAATTTTGTTTGAACCATGACTAACTAAAAACCCATTCGACAGAATCAAATGAAACTTGAAACATTGATTAAGGGTAGAGAGTGGATGTGCAGAGTGCATGAATCATAACTCTGGGTAAAGTAAAAGTGGAGTTATGTGATTTTGTTGCTTTGGAAATGATGCCAATGCTAGTGTAACATTTACGACAAGGTATTGTAACTTTGCCAATACCCGTTTAACATTTACGACAAGGTGTTGTAACTTTTGTTACAAATAAAAATATTGTAACAGATAGCGTAGACGTTGTAACTTTTATCACAACTACATTTTGTAATATTTACGGTGAGATAGCGTTTAGTGTAACTTTTACGGACGGCTTGTAACTTTTACGGACGGCTACAACAGATAGCGACGTTGTAACAAATGGGGTTCCTACACACACGCTATATAACAATCACATCACTATATAAATTACGTCGGATCCAAGGGAAATAATTGGTATAAAGAAATAAATTCACAACAACATACTTTCCGGTGCTTAGGATGTGAAAAATATATGTATATATATATGCCATCTATTGCCATCTATTGACTTGTTCTTTTGACAGAACAGCACTTTCCTGGCATCATTCACACCCGTCATACGAAGTGTCTAAAACACACATTCCCAGGTCACTTAAAGGTTAATTGAGTGCACCTTTTAATGATTTATTTAAATGTCAAATTGACAATTAATGGTAACTTCATGTAATTAACTTATATTTTAAGCACCATAATATCAATATATGATACAGAATTGTCTTTTAAAAAAAGCTATATAGTCATAGTCAGATATAAAATCAATTAAGTAATGGTCTCATACTGGTCTAGTACAGGTGTCATGTGGTCTCATGCTGTTGTCCTATACTAGTATGGACCACTCGCACTAATATAAGACTATGACTCACCGGAGTCAGTCCATGACACATATGTATGTAAGAGCACATGGACCACTAATTAGAGTCTATGGATCACCAGAATGAGACCACGAGCCACCAACATGAGAGCACGAACCAATCATGTGAGTCCATGGGTTACCATTATGAGTCCGTGATTCACCAGTAAGAGACCACTGGCCACTTACTGGAGTTCATACGTTACCAGTATAAGAGCACATTCCACCAGTATGAACCATAGGTCACTAATCTAAGCCCATGACTCATTGGTACGAGTTAATTGCGCATCAGTATCAGCTCACGGACCACTAATTGGAGTATATGGACTCACCAATTAGTCCATCATGCATCAGTATTATCCCACCACTGACCATTAATACGAGTATATGGATCACCAGACTGAGATCATGGGACACCAGCATGATACCACGGGCCAATAAGTTTGACTCCATGGGCTATCTTTATGAGTCAATGAGTCACCATTATGAGACCACTAACCATCATTTCCAATCAACGGGTCACCAGTTTGGGAACACATACCACCAGTATGAACCATAGGTCACTAATCTGAACACATGGTTCACCAGTATGCAGTGAGTCCACGGACCACTGATCAGACTATATGGGTTCACAGAATGAGTCCAATGTCCGCAAACACGGGACCACGGGACATAATCTCCATGGGCTACCATTATGAGGCTATGTGCACCGGCATGAGACCATAAAGCACCATAATGAATCGTTATAGCATCGGTATGAGACCACGGACCACTATGTGAATTTATTGAGAACCAGAATGAGACCATGGGCAACCGGTTTGAGACCATGTTCCAATGAATTGAGTCAATTGGCTACCGTTATGAGTACATGGGTCACTGACATGAGACCACATAACTTTGAGACTACATATACTGACATGAGACAATGCACTGCTAATGTGCGTCTTCGGGACACCAAGATGCGACCATTGTCAGTCCATGGGCCTCTATTGTGAGTTCACGGATCACAAGAATGAGTCAACGGATCACCAGTCTGAGTCCATCGGCCATCAGTCAGTATGTATCAGCGTACCATTAATTTAACTCCACATGCCACCAGTACGAGAACATGGGTCACTAACTGAGTCAAATGTGTCAGCAGTATGAGGTCATAGGTCAACTCTATGAGACCATCAGTAGGAGTCCATAATATCGTAATTTGAGTATATATGCTTGGAATATATATAGGGCACCAGTATGAGTCCATGATCCACTTATTTCATTAGTCCGCAGACTACCATGATGATACATCAAGCTATGTGCATGAGCCGACAAGTTACTACGTGCATTACATCTTTGCTAACCAAGGGCTTCGAGCAGACATTCTCCTGGTAAAAGGAGAATATTTGCTCGAAGCCCTTACGTACATTAGTGTATCATATATAACACGAGTCATTTTATTTTTAGCAGAATGCATAGAATTTTCCATAATTGCCGGCCATTTTAACTTATTTTAAGTCATCAATACATTTCCTTTAGAAATATTGTTATACATTAACATGATCATATACTTCGGAGAGATATAGCTACAAATTGTACACATGAAAATGGTTTGTATACCACAAGAAATGGGAATAATTGCTGGCCATCTTTGATGCCATCTTAAATTTCTCACTTTGCACCATGATTCAAAATGTCTACTATTGATTTTTTTCATCTTAGAGGGTGTCCTACAGGATTCCAGAAACAATTAGGGGACATCTAAATGCACACAAAGCCCCTATTAGCCACTGGACTACATGTGTAGACAACATTGATACATAATAAATTCATATATGCACATAACTGTTTCGTAAATTATAATTGTATAAATCGATATTAAAACTCATAAAATATAATGTTTCTGTACTCTTGGTACTTAGAGTGCTGATTAACAATGAAAACAAAACATTTAACTATTTTTAAAAATAATGCAAATTCATAACATAATTAATCATTCAATCGAAAATGCACTGATTTGACCTTCAACCTCAGAGTGACATTAAATAAAAATGCATTAGCGGCATCCAGCCTGGGGATACTTGTTATACTACAAGAAACAATTTTAACATGAACGCCAAGCATTACCAAAAATGCCATCAAACAAGTGTCACGATCTGAGCCGGTAGACTATAACTGTTAATTTTCACTGAAATATATATTACCCAACCCACTAATAGAACAATGTATATCATATGTTGTTTTCTTAAAAGTCAGACAATCAGACATCATCTTACGATTGCAATTTGGAATAACTATAAATAGTAACAGGACGATTTCCAGAGTTGGCCTTCTTTGTAATGTAGAAGTATATGTCCTAAACTACCTCTGTGGAAAATTTGGTGCTTTTGTCCATTATGTTTAGATACCTTTGAAATATTCCCATTTGACCCCTGACTATACGCTATGCCACACGGATTCAGCTAGTGGAAACAGCACAAAGGCCTGGGGGAAACTCGATGGTTGAACTTGCCACTAACTTTTTCGGGAGATTTTGGCGAGATTTGAGAGATTGTATGTACAATAGTCATATGTGCATGTTAATTAAAAGTTTTACAATTTAAAATGTCTTTTGACTTATGAGAAGCAGCAAGTGATGATAACAAGCGTAAATAAACTGTTTGCGAAATTTATACTTTTGTTATTTTAAAATAATATTGACTGTTATCTATTATTGGTTAATTTAACATGTTGTCTGTTATTTATTTATCTTGTCCCCAACCCACTCCCCGTAAACACATCTTAGTTTGCCCAAACCCGACCTTAGATTTTTTCAGATGGGTAGGTAGGTAGGAAAATTCTTCTTTTTTGACTTTTTGTTTCTTGCATGTATGGCAGATTCTTTTTTAAATGCTATTTGAAAGTTTAACTGTTTTAGTCCATGAGCCAAGAGGTTGGTCGGTACCATCTGAGATGGCAAATTCTATAATAAATGTTTTTGAAATCATTGATGCCGACAGGGACCAAATTTAATATTTTAGTCACTTGCTGAAAAAAGCAAGTGCGAAGATTTTGACACTTGCTGTTTTAATCAAGGTACTTGCATTAATAATTTAAAACCTCGATTCATTTTAGAAGGATTGCTATACATGTAATAATGACATGTTCACACGCAGCTAGATCTGCTGTGTTGACTGATCTATATCACTAGCATTTCTTCTCCTAGCTCCACCAAATATGGGCATTTTTTTTTATAGTATTATCTAGAGGGTCGGTCACATTAGTTTTTTGTTTATTATTATTATAATTATTTTAATGTTGTTTTATTTTTAGATATTTTATTGGTCATAGTTTTTACAGTGGTTTCAAAATATCAAAGATACATACAATAGTTTGTAATACATTAATAAAGCAGTTAATAGTACCATGTTTATGTAGACATATCGACAAATTGTAACAATTACAGAGTAACAGCTATGTTGGTAGATCCTATCTAGAAATCTTAACCGATTTATTATATTTGTGTTTTCTGTTTAGCGTTGTTAAAGGATTACCCAAATAAGTATATAAAGCAGAATATGCAGAATCTACATATGATCCATCAACTACATTTAGTAATAGTAATAAATAAACGTACCATATTTACTTAGACATATCAACAAATTGTATCAATTGCAGAGTAACATCTATGTAATAGTAACTGTGTCAGCTATATATTCTGGGCTTCCATGGAACCAAAATTGTGATGGGCCATAAAATGTATATATCTATAGCATTTTAACCATTTGGTTAGCTAAACCAAATGTTGGGTTGGGATTCCTTATATCATTATCGAGATGGGTGCATACTTAATTTAGGTGCAAATGAATCACGGGCTCCCTACGAGCTTAACATACCCTAAGAAATGTTTAATAATTTTGGGTTAAGTAAAAATCCAATCTTTGTTACTAACGATATGATTTACTCTTCTTATTCTTATTTCATTCATACTGGGGTATGCCCCCACAACCTGAAACCCGGTTTATTTTCATATTTCTGCATTGTTTTGTTTATTGATTCTTACACCTATAACTATGGTGCATAATGCCCACCTAAGTTCCAACTCCCCACCCATCCATCATCAAGAGGGTTGTGGTCGGGGGATGGTAAGGTGCACTATAGACATCCAATATATTGTTATATATACTGAACATATATGTTTACGCTTCCTATTCATAGCTCAAACCATATTGGGTTATGGGCTCGCCTCGCATGGCGGTATGGGGTTGGTGAGTTGTGGGAGGGGGTGGGGTGAGGGTGCACTCTCAAATGTGTTGTTTTTTTGGTTTGGTATTTTTTCATTAAAAAAAAAACAATCCTCATCCATTTTTTCTGGGGCTGGGGAGGGTGGGGAGTGTGGGGAGTGTTGGGAGGGGCGAGAGTGGGGCCAATGGAATATTTCTTAGTTGTTAGTTTTGTTTATTATTACATCATAACTGTGGTTCCTGATGTTGGAGAGGGTGGGTCGGGAAGGGGAAGGCGGGGTGCACTATCAAATGAATTTTGTATCTATTTTTCTTAACAGATAACCTCAATCCTTATCCAGTTATTTAAAAAAGAGTAAATATTTCTGTGTTGTTAGTCTTACACCGTGAATATGGTGCATACTGCCTACCTCAATCCTCACGATAAAGTCCATATTTTCAATTCGGTCCCCAGGTCACTCTGTTACTTTTTTTAGCACCTTTCAAGATGGCCGCCAATCAAATGCTTAAAGACAGCAATATATTCTTAATTATGGCTTATCCCAAGAAGCATTCACACAGAACTGTTTTATTTTATTTTGGCTTCGATTTAGGCTCCTTTATAATATATTAAATGTCCTCCGACCCCATGTTAAATATTTTCGGCACATTGCAAAATGGCCAGACGCCACCATCCAAATACTTAAATATAGCAATATGTTTATAATTATTGCTTACCCGAATTTACATAGAAATGTTTTATTTTACTTTTGATTTAGGTTTAAGCTCTTCTATAATATAATAAATGCCCACCACAAACTCACCCCCCTCCTCTGTTACTATTTTAGCACATTTCAAAATGGCCGAAATCCAAATGCTTAAAGATGGAATATGCAATAGATACAGTCTGGTCTCAGCGAGTTGGTTTATTTAATCGAGGTGTTTAAATAACCAACGAGCTGAGACATACTCTATCTTTTTTGTAGCATGGTGTAGTTAGTAACACTGTGTCGTCAGAGCGACGTCCATACTCTAAATTCCTCTATCTGGTAAGTGTAGTACGGTATAGCCACGCCCATGAGTTACCCTAAATTAAACGATTTAATGCTTTGCATTCATCAAAGGAAATGTCATCATTCTACAATTCCGTGTAAATGTTCTTCAGGTTAAGCCATAATTAAGAATGTGTAGCATGGTCGGTGACATTTCCTTTGTTGAATACATCATCATCATCATTGGTTTAGGTGCTGTTTCAGTGAAGGCAGAAAACAATGGTCGTCGCTCAAGCAAAACATGGAGTTTTTACAACATAATTTGAAGCAACTCTCTAGTTCTGCAGATGAGAAGGTTCCAGGCCCATTCTGCATTTGTTTTAATTATATAGCGGAAATTCCCGAGTTGCGTTTCTTTTTCACTTTAGTATATTTACTTTTTTGGCAAATATCGTTCTGGGTAGAATAAAATAAAGCGCCAACTGTATTCGCCGTTTTTCACGCACATAAAACTCAACGTTTGCTTGACGTTATGTTGTAGGGATGGGAATGGGGTAAGGGTCTCATAACAGGATAAAACAAATTGAATTTTATGATACTAGATAATAGATAACAATGAATTAACAATACACAAAACAGTTCACAGTAAATAAAATAAAATAACAATCCTAAATTTTACATTTTACGATAGGTGGTGGAGGGGGAGAGTTGGGGACAAGATAAATAAATAACAGACAACATTGAATTAACCAATAGATAACTGTCAATATTATTTTAAAATAACAAAAGTATAAATTTCGCAAATTACAGCATAACACAACAGTTTAGTTACGTCGTAATGTCGCCAACGACAACGCGACATTTGTTCAATTGTACGGAAGCGTATTCGTGCCTCATCTTGTTGGGTTATATTGAATTTCTCCATTTAAAACAACTCCAGTTGTTATGATATATATCTGTAAATCGATATATGTATGTCGACAAAACGCGACACAATTCAATAAATGCAAAACAAATACGTTGAAAAGGTTCTTTATTTTACAATAAATCGATTTTAGTGAACTTAACATTTTTTCTTTTCTTTATATCGCGTTGCCACAAAACAAATAAAAATATATCAATATAAAGGTACTCGACGTAATGAGTAGTATCTGCATTACACGAGATATTTATTTCAAGCTAGGTACTGTATGTTGATTATGTGATATAAATATGTCGATTTAAAATCTAAAAAAATATAAAACAATTCGAGTTAACGTCATGTTTAAATTAAATATAAGTCTAACTGAATGATTAGCCCCGGTCATCCTGCATGCTTCTGATTTCTTTACTACGCTTTGTTACGTGTATTCTAGTCTCGGACAGATAAACCCGTATGATGTATATGTCTTACTTGCAAATATCGGTCTTGGCAAATTATTCCGATTAAAGTACACACTAGCGATTAGCCGACTGTATTCGCAATTTTTCACGCAAATAAAAGTCAACGTTTGCATGACTCGTATGTTGTGAATAAAGCTACATGAGTTTTCAGCAGACAAGCAAGTACTCAATGACATGTCAGAAGACAGAGTAACAAGACAATATCCAGTAAGGGCATACAACAAGACAAACAAGACAAACAATAAACGTAACCTTCCCTTTCAGGATTTAAAAACTGACTTTGACCAATCATCGATCATAACTGTTTTTCGGTATGACCTCGTTTTAAGTTGTCAACCTTTTTAAAGGAGCTTTACTCTAGCCTTGGTCACCCGGCCTGCTTTTGCTTTCTTCGCTACTCTATGCTACACGGAGTCAGCCAGGGGAAACAGCATAAAGACCTGGATGAAAATCGATGGTTGAACTTGCCACTAACGTTTGTGAGATTTTGGCTAGGATTTGAGAGATTGCATGTACAATAGACATATTTGCATTTTAATTAAACGTTTAAAAATTTAAAATGTCTTTTGACTTATGAGAAGCAGCACGTGATGGTAACAAGACTGTGTAACTAAACGGTTGTGTTATGCTGTAATTGGCGAAATTTATACTTTTGTTCCTTTAAAATAATATTGATTGTTATCTTTTGGTTAATTTAATGTTGTCTGTTATTTATTTATCTTGTCCCCAACTCTCCCCCTCCACCATCTATCGTAAAATGTAAAATTTAGGATTGCTATTTGATTTTATTTACTGTGAACTGTTTTATGTATTGTTAATTCATTGTTATCTATTATCTATCTAAATTCAATTTGCTGTTATCCTGTTATGAGACCCCAACCCCATCCCTACAACATAACGTCAAGCAAACGTTGACTTTTATGTGCGTGAGAAGCGGGCGAATACAGTTGACACTTATTGTATTCTACCCAGACCGATATTTGCCAATAAAAGTAAATATACTAAAGTGAAAAAGAAACGCAACTCGGGAATTTCCGCTATATAATTAAAAAAATGCAGAATGGGCATGGAACCTTCATATCTGCAGAACTGTAGAGTTGCTTCAAATTATGTTGTAAAAACTCCATGTTTTGCTGGAGCGACGACCATTGTTTTCTGCCATCACTCAAGCAGCACCTAAAACAATACAGGGGTGATGATGATGCATTCTTCAAAGGAAATATCACCGACCATGCTACACATTCTTAATTATGGCTTAACCTGAAGAACATTTACACGGAATTGTTGCATGGTGACATTTCCGTTGATGAATGCAAAGCATTAAATCGTTTAATTTAGGGTAACTTATGGGAGTGGCTATACCGTACTACAACTACCAGATAGAGGAATCACAGTGCTACTAAGTACACCATACTACAAAAAAGATAATGTATGTCTCAGCTCGTTGGTTATTTAAACACCTCGATGGGCTACACCCATCTCGGTGTTTAAATAAACCAACTCGCAGAGACCAGACACCATCTATTACATATTCTATATTTAAGCATTTGGATTTCGGCCATTTTGAAATGTGCTAAAATAGTAACAGAGGAGTGGGGTGAGATTGTGGTGGGCATTTATTATATTATAGAAGAGCTTAAACCTAAATCAAAAGTAAAATAAAACATTTCTATGTAAATTCGAATAAGCCACATTTTGCAATGTGCCGAAAATATTTAACATGTGGTCGGGGGACATTTAATATATTATAGAGGAGCCTAAATCGAAGCCAACATAAAATAAAACAGTTCTGTGTGAATGTTCCTTGGGATAAGCCATAATTAAGAATATATTGCTGTCTTTAAGCATTTGAATGGCGGCCGTTTTGAGATATACTAAAAACAGTAACAGAGGATCTGTGACCTTGGGGAACGAATTGAATTGAATTGAATGTTGTTTAACGGCTCATCAACACAGTATAGGTTATTTAGAGCCGCCCCAGAGAAGGATACATAGGAATTCGGGAACCGTGCCCTACTCTTATTATCGAATAGATTCCTATGGTTCTTTAACGTGCTCGGAGGATAGACAGATACACGGGACCGCCCGGTTTACGTCCCCATCCGAAGGCCGAGGCTAAGGGAGAGTGTCTTGCCCAAGAACACACCGACGAAACTCAGTGGCACCACGGAGGATTGAATCCGCCGCGCTACCGACTGCGCCACGCCAGCCGAATTGAAAATATGGACTTTATCGTGGGGATTGAGGTAGGCAGTATACACCATAATCACGGTGTAAGACTGACAACACAGAAATATTTACTCTTTTTTAAATAACTGGATAGGGATTGATGTTATCTGTTAAGAAAAATAGATACAAAATTCATTTGATAGTGTACCCCGCCATCCCCTTCCCCACCCACCCTATCCAACATCAGACACCATAGTTATGATGTAATAATAAACAAAACTAACAACGAAGAAATATTTACATTTGCCCCACTCTCACCCCTCCCCCACACTCCCCACCCTCCCCAGCCCCAGAGATGAGGATTGGTTATTTTTGAAGAAAAAATACCAAACCAAAAACAACATTTGAGAGTGCACCCTCCACCCACCCCCCTCCCACTACTCACCAAATCCCTTATCTCCATGCGAGGCGAGCCCATAACCCAATATGGTTTGAACTATGAATAAGAAACGTAAACATATATGTTCAGTATAAATATAAAGGACATGTTCCATTTGTAACACTTTGGAAGACGAATTTCATTTTATTTTAGAATGTACACTATATACTGATTTAAGGAAAAAATACATAAATCGATATTTCTGGTTTAGGTCAAATATTCCGAAGTTCATTCAGTTAATAACATGTGAAAATGGAACAACTATAATAAATCTATCTACATATGTATAAGAGGGGTTTACACTAAGAAATTCTATTATCTATAATAATTGATCATAGTATTACAAATCAATTAGTATAGCTCTTGTTAACCATTGTTTGCTACTAACATAAGTATTAACATCTGTTGATATTTAAAAAATACATGTGCAATCAAACTTGTTTTAGCGGTCACGTAAAATGGATAGACACCTGTCTTAAGCAGACGTATATTTAATAGCTCTGCTATTATCTTAAACTTAATTTAAGTTACATATATTATTATCTTAAATGTAAATGAAATTATATATATTTAGTGGCCAAATATATGTGTGTATATATGTATATGTATATGTGTATATATGCATATATATATATATATAAGGGTGAGAAAATACATACATCTACAAAAGACCTTGCAAAAAGCACTGGACCCCAGAGGGGATACGACAATGTTGGAATACATTAATAGATGGGGAAAAACATGTATACAGTGCTACAGTTTATAAAAACCCAAGCGCTTTCGGCTTACGCTTTCATCAGGGGTACACAAACACGAAAAGAACAAATACGAAACAAAAAACACTAAAATACACGGCAGTTTAAATACAACTCTTTAAAAACAACTTATCGTTTGGCAGGTTGTAGGGACTGGTTACTTTGAATAGACACTCTGGAGCCAAATGTGATACTAATAAAAGAACATATCTGGTTGGATGAGGGTAAAACTGTACGCTGACATTTAGTTATGAAGAGAGATTGAAGATGTGAAAAAGATAACACAAACCCTACCTCAAAACCTAAAACCAATACTGCAGCATACAGTACAAGGCAACTCCAAAGCTAATAAAAACAATGAATAAGGCTAAAACAATAAAATAAAATAAATGGAGATATTTAGATCAAGGGAAGTAACAAAATTACTAATAATAGAACATCTCTGGTTGGATGAAGGTAAATGTGTACGCTGACATTTATGATTAGTTATGAAGAGGGAGTGTGTGAGTGAATAACCCTACCTCATTACCTAAGACATAGAATCGATACTGCAGGAATATTTGTAATACATAATATATATATATACTGTCAATCCTCTTTACCCTCTGTATATTTATTTAACATATTAAAGATTAAGATACTGTGTACATATACTGAGTATATTTTAAGGGGCCTCTTGGAAATCTTGATTAGTTTAAAACTATCAGCGTCCTGTTAGTCTTCCATATGACTTGCATACTTTCAGTCATTAATATTAAGTATTCACATAATACATAGCAAATTGATTTTATTTATTAATAACTTTTGATAATAATGCACCAGTAGTATACTTAAACATTTGATAGAATATGGAAGAAAACTGAAACCTCAAGTTTAATGTTATAAGGAAACCCGTATCATGTTCCCCGTCATATGCATAACATCTTTGGGAATACTAACATGTTCGTACTATTGACATTTTAAATATTGGTTTCTGATAAAAGTGTTATAATATATTATTTTACAATATAAGGCAGTTGTCCAACCTCTCATACGCTCTATTCAACACAACTTGTTCGCCTTAGGGATTTGTTCCCATGATTTTAGTGTTTAGCAAATTAAAACAATATCGTTTGTGGATTCCTTTTGAATATTTCTATTTTTCGAACAACAAAGCAAACTGGAATTAATAACTAGTGTTCACATGCTTGACCAAACCATTAAAACAAAAGGGCGGTAGTCAAGTTGTTCAAAATTTGTTGCAAAAAGGACAATAGACGTAACAGTATGGGGTTTGAAATTCACACAATCTGGATACGGATAAGTAACATAAACTACAATACCATTGTTATAAATGATAAATGTAGCATATTGAATCACCTTAATCATTTATCGATATTACATCAAAAACATAAACACAGAAGAAATATTATCTAAAATCTATAGTCCTTTGTGAATCATGTAAAGACCTAAGAATATTAAAAACTAAACATTTATATGAAGGTTTTATATGATTTTAACAAACCACCTGCAATAATATGTTACGATGAGAGTAAACGGTATACGCGTAGATTCAAAAGCATTTAAACAGATTTGAGCTTCGCATCTTATAAACAGTCGGACAATGACATGGTCGTACTCACCATATTTAACCAACCACATGACAGAAATTGTTTGAACGATTATACGGTTTACGTGTAGCTTCATAACATAACTGCAACAGCTGTGATAAATTTGACTCAGATAGGGTTCGAACTTTACACCTAAATAATAGCTGAACACTTACAGGGACGTTTGGGAACAAACTGGCATCAATCGGGGACGTCATTGCGTTTTGGTCATACTCATGTCAAAAGCATTTGGGTAATATAGAAGTTGTTAAACATAACGCATGTAATGGAATAACACATATGAGTCAATATCACTCGTCAGCAGTTTAAATGTCATTTTCTTTTCCTTGCCACAGGAATAATTTATGCATTATGTTCGTAATATCATTGTAACATGATATGACGCTGTTCAGACCATAAACAAACTGGTATCAGTCAGCGTTCAATATGGTTCTTCGATTGCTTTCAACAATATATTGAATGATAATGGTACATATTAATTACTAAAACTATTGCTAGCATAAACTCGTATGGAGAATGTCCCTATCATCACAGCTTTCACACTGAAATTGTAGTTTTTGAGGTACTACCATTTGAGTATGCATGCTCCTTTGATCATGCACACGGACATGCACGCACGCACGCACACACACACAAACACACACACACACCTTGTGAGTTCTAATCTAATCATAGTTAGATGATCATTTTTGTAGACAAATAACACAGTTAATTTCACAAACAAATAGTAACATAAGTATGGTGATAGTGATGATTGATCACATTGATTGAGGACGATTATGATTGTTGATGATTGATGGAAATTATGATTAAAAGAGATGAATAAAATGGTGATGATATCGGATGATTATATATTTGATGATAATGAATGGCGATGGTGATGATGGCGGATGGTTATGGATTTGATGGTAATTAATGATGATGGCGATGATTGCGGCTGATTATGGATTTAATGGTAATTAATGATGATGGTGATGATGGCGGATGATTATGGAGTTGATGTTAATGACTAATGACTGTGATGATGCGGTTGATTATGGATTTGATGGTAATTAATGATGATGGCGATGATTGCGGCTGATTATGGATTTGATGGTAATTAATGATGATGGTGATGATGGCGGTTGATTATGGATTTGATGGTAATTAATGATGATGTCGATGATGGCGGATGACTATGGATTTGATGGTAATTAATGATGATGGTATTGATGGTGGCTGATTATGAATTTGATGGTAATGAATGATGATGATGAAGATGATGATGATGATTATGGATTTGATGGTAATGAATGATAATGGTGATGATGGCGGCTGATTAATGATTTGATGGCAATTAATGATGATGATGATGATGGTGGATGATTATGGAGTTGATGGTAATTAGTGATGATGGTGATGATGGCGGCTGATTATGGATTTGATGGTAATTAATGATGATGGAGATGATTGCGGCTGATTATGGATTTGATGGTAATTAATGATGATGGTGATGATGGCGGTTGATTATGGATTTGATGGTTATTAATGATGATGTCGATGATGGCGGCTGATTATGGATTTGATGGTAATTAATGATGATGGTGATGATGGCGGTTGATTATGGATTTGATGGTTATTAATGATGATGGAGATGATTGCGGCTGATTATGGATTTGATGGTTATTAATGATGATGTCGATGATGGCGGCTGATTATGGATTTGATGGTTATTAATGATGATGTCGATGATGGCGGCTGATTATGGATTTGATGGTAATTAATGATGATGGTGATGATGGCGGCTGATTATGGATTTGATGGTTATTAATGATGATGGAGATGATTGCGGCTGATTATGGATTTGATGGTTATTAATGATGATGTCGATGATGGCGGCTGATTATGGATTTGATGGTTATTAATGATGATGTCGATGATGGCGGCTGATTATGGATTTGATGGTAATTAATGATGATGGTGATGATGGCGGCTGATTGTGGATTTGATGGTAATTAATGATGATGGCGATGATTGCGGCTGATTATGGATTTGATGGTAATTAATGATGATGGTGATGATGGCGGCTGATTATGGATTTGATGGTAATTAATGATGATGGAGATGATTGCGGCTGATTATGGATTTGATGGTAATTAATGATGATGGTGATGATGGCGGTTGATTATGGATTTGATGGTAATTAATGATGATGGTATTGATGGTGGCTGATTATGAATTTGATGGTAATGAATGATGATGATGAAGATGATGATGATGATTATGGATTTGATGGTAATAAATGATAATGGTGATGATGGCGGCTGATTAATGATTTGATGGCAATTAATGATGATGATGATGATGGTGGATGATTATGGAGTTGATGGTAATTAATGATGATGGCGATGATGGCGGCTGATTATGGATTTGATGGTAATTAATGATGATGGCGATGATTGCGGCTGATTATGGATTTGACGGTTATGCATGATGATGGTGATGATGGCGGATGATTATGGAGTTGATGGTAATTAATGATGATGATGATGATGACGGATGATTATGGAGTTGATGGTAATTAATGATGATGGTGATGATGGCGGATGATTATGAATTTGATGGTTATGAATGATGATGGTGATGATGGCGGATGATTATGAATTTGATGGTTATGAATGATGATGGTGATGATGGCGGATGATTATGGATTTGATGGTTATGAATGATGATGGTGATGATGGCGGATGATTATGGATTTGATGGTAATTAATGATGATGGTGATGATGGCGGATGATTATGAATTTGATGGTTATGAATGATGATGGTGATGATGGCGGATGATTATGAATTTGATGGTTATGAATGATGATGGTGATGATGGCGGATGATTATGGATTTGATGGTTATGAATGATGATGGTGATGATGGCGGATGATTATGGATTTGATGGTAAGACATGATGATGGTGATGATTGCGGATGATTATGGATTTGATGGTAAGACATGATCATGGTGATGATGGCGGATGATTGTGTATTTGATGGTAATTAATGATGACGGTGATAATTGCGGATGATACATTATGAAATCCACGAAATGGCGGCATATGCAATTGATGAATAGAAAACAGTCACATGAATATCGCATAACATGCTTGTTAAAACGTAAATAGTAGAGGTAAAAAATACTCATATCCTTGGATAAATTGGAGATAATTTTATATTACTGTAAAAAAGACACTACCAGACGGATGTTCAGCTTTACTTACACATTTAGAAGAAACAAATAGTGTAATATCTAATGAGATATAAAATGTACTTAATACAGTACTTACCCAACAAGCCCACTTTCAACACTGTTTTCCCGGCACAATCTTATACAGTATACTATCCGGCAATGCGAGTGTGCAGTCAATTGATCAATGCTCCCAGACAAACTAATTTCTAACAGTTACACAGAGTACATACAACGGAGAATATGTAATTTAACCTAACGACCAACGAAGTTATGCCAATGTTATGTATATCATAGGCTCCCCAAGCCGCGTTGCACTCCACCAATGTTACGTTTATCATAGGCTCCTCCCAGCCCGTACTAATGATTCGAATATGCACTATGGGCTACCGAGATATTGAATTATGATTTGAAATGTACAGGTGCATAATATCAATTGAAATTAGTCATAATTGCATACTGTGGATGTAATTCGATATAGTACATGAATAGCTACCTGCGTGATTATATCACAATTATAACCTTTCTTTGTTTCTAAAGATTTTAGGTGTAAACCACATTGAATTATATTAGAGGATTTGCAACGTTAAAGGACTGACACATTAACGCGAAAATGAATACAGAATGTGCAAAATACAAGAAATGTTACCAATAAGTTACAAATGCCGCCGAAATGTTGACATATTTGACATTTGGCCTCCAAGTGTGACTTTGACCTTTGATGTATTGACCCAATTCTTGCCCACGACACACATTCTCATTGTGGTTAACATAAGTGTGAAGTTACAGGGAAAGCCCTTTAGCTCTTTCAACGTTATGGCTGAATTAATTTTACTTGGACGAATCAATGTCAATAACACCTATATATAATTAATTAAAATGCAAACATATTTTAACTATTGAATGTGTATTGTTTGCAACATGCTTCATTCTTTAAATTCATTTTTATATATCTTGCTCATTTTACGGCAATAAGGCGAGTGTCATTTTCAAACAGCATTTGCGGACGTAAATTATTCCAGAATATTCATTTGAACACATACATAAATTACTATTCATCAATTAATTTAGATAACAAAACATTTCGACATGATCCGAATTCTTGCATCCATGTGAATACTTATTGAAATCTATTTTTATTCTTCGTATTGTTTTACGTCTTTAAGACGAGGTCGTTTTAAACTGCATACGGAAAGAGCATATGGAAGATGTGGAGCGCAAATTATTTCGGAATATTCACTTGAACATAAATATCAAAGTACACGTTTACCAATTAATTTAGATAGAAAAACACTTTGACATGATACGAAGTATCCAAGTGATTAACTATTAAAAATCACGTTTATCTTATGCTTATCATCCGTCTTTAAAGCGAGGTCGTATTAAATGGCATACAGAAGCACCATATGGAACTGCGGAGCGCAAATTATTGCAGAATATTCACTTGGACATAAATATCAATTACACGTTTACCAATTAATTTAGATAGAAAAAACTCTTTGACATGATACGAAGTATCCAAGCGATTAACTATTAAAATCACGTTTATCGTATGCTTATTATCCGCCTTTAAGGCGAGGTCGTTTTAAATGGCATACAGAAGCACCATATGGAACTGCGGAGCACACATTATTTCAGAATATTCACTTGAACACCAACATCAATTAAACGTATATAAAATACATATATTTATGCCATTTAAAACGACCTATCCTTATTATCCAAAGTCTTGTATCTAAATGATTCATTATTATAATGTATTTTTATCTTTTGCTGATTTTTCGTCTTTAAGGCGAGGTCTATTTAAACGGAAAACAGAAGTTATCTTGGTATTTTCGAAGATGTCAATAAAACATGCATACATTTGATTAAAAAGCAAACCGTTTTAACATTATTCAGATGCTTGTTTGCGATACGTTTTATTATTAAAATTCCATTTTTCCTTTTGCTTGTTTTCCGTCTTTAAAGGGCATACATAAACAGCATATAGACATTATTTCGAAATAGTCACTTGAACACAAACATCAATTAGACGTTACTAAAACATTTGGATAGCAAAACATTTCAGCATGATCCAAATTATTGCATCCAAGTGATCAATTATTAACATTTATATCCGTCTTTAAGGCGAGGTCGTTTTAAGCGGCATACGGAAGATTGGAGCGCAACTTTTCTAGGACATTTTACTTGGACGCGACAATGTCAATAACACATTTATATAATTGATTAAAATGCAAACATATTTTAACTATTGAATGAGTATTGTTTGCAACATGCTTCATTATTTAAATTCATTTTTTATATATCTTGCTCATTTTACGGCATTAAGGCGAGTGTCATTTTCAAACAGCATATGGAAAATGTGAAGCGAAATTTATTACTAATTATTATTATTACTACAAAAGTCTATTTTACGCAAACTTTGGAGGTATCGCCTTGAAATTTTCGACCTTGTGTGCACAAATCAAAAGTACCTAACGGTAGTGGACCAGGCCCTCTACAACGCCTACACTGTTTAGGGTCTAAGTGGGGTCTACCGGGGGGTCTGATTTGTGCTTTCACTGCTAGAAAAGGCGTGTTTACGTAAAATTTGGAGGTACCACCTTGGAATTTTCGACCAAGTGCGCACAACCAAAAGTGCCAAACGGTAGTGGTTGGAGCCCTTTACAAAACCTACTAGGTGTAGACCCATTGTTTAGGGTCTAAGTGGGGTCTACCGGGGGTCAAATTTGCGGTTCCCTGCTAAAAAAGGCTATTTTACGCAAACTTTGGAGGTACCGTCTTGTAATTTTCGACCTTGTGCGCAAAAACCAAAAGTGCCAAACGGTAGTCCGCCGTGCACTCTACAACGCCTACTATGTGTAGACCCATTTCTTAGGGTCTAAGTGGGGTCTACTGGCTGGTCTAATTTGAGTTTTCACTGCTACAAAAGGCGAGTTTACGAAAACTTTGTAGCTAACGTCTTGGAATGTTCGACCTTGTGCGCTCAACCAAAAGTGCCAAACGGTAGTGGGCCGGGCCTGCTACAACGCCTACTAGGTGTAGACCCATTGTTTAGGATCTAAGTGGGTTGTACCGGTGGTCTAATTTTCGTTATTTAAAAGTACCTAACGGTAGTGGACCAGGCCCTCTACAGCGCCTACAAGGTGCAGACCCATTGTTTAGGATCTAAGTGGGGTCTACCGGGGGTCCCAGCACTGCATTCAAAATGACTTGGTTCATGTTTAAAACGAATGTCGATCTCAGATCCATCTCTGAATTCAAACCCAGCTCTGTATTCAAAATGACTTCTAATAAAAGTTTAATCGAATATCGTCTCAGAGCCAGCTCCGTATTCAAACCCAGCTCTGCATTCAGTATGAATTGGTTTACGTTTTAAACGAATGTCGATATCAGAGCCAGTTCTGTATTAATACCCAGCTCTGCAATCAAAATGACTTGGTTTACGTTGAAAACGAATGTCGATCTCAGAACCAGCTCTGTATTAATACCCAGCTCTGCATTCAAAACGACTTGGTTTACCTTTAAAACGAATATCGATCTCAGAACCAGCTCTATATTCAAACACAGCTCTGCATTCAAAACGACTTGATTCGCGATTAAAACGAAGGTCGATCTCAGAGCCAGCTCTGTATTCAAACCCAGCTCTGCATTTAAAATGACTGTGTCTACGTTGAAAACGAATATCGATCTCAGAGCCATCTCTGTAGTTAAACCTAGCACTGCATTCAAAACTACTTGGTTAACGTTTAAAACGAAGGTCGATCTCAGAGGCATTTATGTATTAAAACCCAGCTCTGTATTTAAAACGACCTGGTTTACATTAAAAACGAATGTCGATCTCAGAGCCAGCTCTGTATTCAAACCTAGCTCTGCATTCAAAATAACTTGGTTTTACATTTAAATCGAATGTCGATCTCAGAACCAGCTTTGTATTCAAACCCATCTCTGCATTCAAAATGACTTGATTTACGTTCAAAACGAATGTCGATCTCAGATCCAGCTTTGTATTCAAAACGACTGGGTTTACGTTGAAAACGAATGTCGATCTCAGAGCCAGCTCAGAATTCACAATGACTTGGTGCTTGTTTAAAACGAATATCGATCTCAGAGCCAGCTCTGTATTAAAATCCAGCTCTGCATTCAAAATGGCTTGGTTTACGTTTAAAATGAATATTGATATCAGAGCCAGCTCTGCATTCAAACCCAGCTCTGTATTCAAAATGACTTGGTGCATGTTTAAATCGAATATGGATCTCAGAGCCAGCTCTGCATTCAATCCCAGCTCTGCATTCAAAATGACTTGGTGCATGTTTAAAACAAATATCGATCTCAGAGCCAGCTCTGCATTCAAACCCAGCTCTGCGTTCAAAACAACTTGGTGTACGTTTAAAACGAATATCTATCACAGAGCCAGCTCTGCATTCAAACCCAGCTCTGCATTCAAAATGACTCGGTGTATGTTTAAAACGAATATCGATCTCAGAGCCAGCTCGAAATTCAACCCATCTCCGTATTGAAAATGCCTTTTTGTAGGTTTAAAACGGACTTCGATCTCAGAGCCAGCTCTGTATTCAAACCGAGTTCTGCTTTCAAAATGACTTGCTGTATGTTTAAAACGAATACCGATCTCAGAGCCAACTCTGCATTACAACCCAGCACTGCATTCAAAATGACTTGGTTCATGTTTAAAACGAATGTCAATCTCAGATCCATCTCTGAAAACAAACCCAGCTCTGTATTCAAAATGACTTCTAATAGAAGTTTAACCGAATATCGTCTCAGAGCCAGCTCTGTATTCAAACCCAGCTCTGCATTCAATATGAATTGGTTTACGTTTTAAACGAATGTCGATATCAGAGCCAGTTTATTCAAACACAGCCCTGCAATCAAAATGACTTGGTTTACGTTGAAAACGAATGTCGATCTCAGAGCCAGCTCTGTATTAATACCCAGCTCTGCATTCAAATCGACTTGGTTTACCTTTAAAACGAATATCGATCTCAGAGCCACCTCTGTATTCAAACACAGCTCTGCATTCAAAACGACTTGATTTACGATTAAAACGAATGTCGCTCTCAGAACCAGCTCTGTATTCAAACTGAGCTCTGCATTCAAAACGACTTGTTTTATATTTAAAACGAAGGTCGATCTCAAAGACAGCTCTGTATTCAAACCCAGCTCTGCATTTAAAATGACTGTGTCTATGTTGAAAACGTATATCGATCTCAGAGCCATCTCTGTAGTCAAACCTAGCACTGCATTCAAAACTACTTGGTTAACGTTTAAAACGAATGTCGATCTCAGAGGCATTTCTGTATTCAAACCCAGCTCTGCATTTAAAACGACCTGGTTTACATTAAAAACGAATGTCGATCTCAGAGCCAGCTCTGTATTCAAACCCAGCTCTGCATTCAAAATAACTTGGTTTACATTTAAAACGAATGTAGATCTCAGAGCCAGCTTTGTATTCAAACCCATCTCTGCATTCAAAATGACTTGATTTACGTTCAAAACAAATGTCGATCTCAGATCCAGCTTTGTATCAAAACGACTTGGTTTACGTTGAAAACGAATGTCGATCTCAGAGTCAGATCTGAATTCACAATGACTTGGTGCTTGTTTAAAACGAATATCGATCTCAGAGCCGGCTCTGTATTCAATACCAGCTCTGCATTCAAAATGTCTTGGTTTACGTTTAAAACGAATATCGATATCAGAGCCAGCTCTGCATTCAAACCCAGCTCTGTATTCAAAATGAATTAGTGCATGTTTAAATCGAATATCAATCTCAGAGCCAGCTTTGTATTGAAACCCAACACTGCATTCAAAATGACTCGATGTATGCTTCAAACGAATATCGATCTCTGAGCCAGCTCTGCATTCTTACCCAGCTCTGCATTCAAAATGACTTGATTTACGTTCAAAACAAATGTCGATCTCAGATCCAGCTTTGTATCAAAACGACTTGGTTTACGTTGAAAACGAATGTCGATCTCAGAGTCAGATCTGAATTCACAATGACTTGGTGCTTGTTTAAAACGAATATCGATCTCAGAGCCGGCTCTGTATTCAATACCAGCTCTGCATTCAAAATGTCTTGGTTTACGTTTAAAACGAATATCGATATCAGAGCCAGCTCTGCATTCAAACCCAGCTCTGTATTCAAAATGAATTAGTGCATGTTTAAATCGAATATCAATCTCAGAGCCAGCTTTGTATTGAAACCCAACACTGCATTCAAAATGACTCGATGTATGCTTCAAACGAATATCGATCTCTGAGCCAGCTCTGCATTCTTACCCAGCTCTGCATTCAAAATGACTTGTTGCATGTTTGAAACGAATATCGATCTCAGAGCCAGCTCTGTATTCAAACCCAATTCTGCATTCAAAATGACTTCGTGTACGTTTAAAACGAATATCGATCTCAGGGCCATCTCTGCATTCAAACCCATATCTGCTTTCAAAATGACTTCGTGTATGTTTAAAACGAATATCGATCTCAGAGCCAACTCTGCATTCAAACCCAGTTCTGCATTCAAAATGACTTGGTGCATGTTTAAAACGAATATCTATCTCAGAGCCATCTCTGTATTCAAACCCATCTCTGCATTCAAAATGACTTGATTTACGTTCAAAACGAATGTCGATCACAGATCCAGCTTTGTATTCAAAACCACTTGGTTTACGATGGAAACGAATGTCGATCTCAGAGCCAGCTCCGAATTCACAATGACTTGGTGCTTGTTTTAAACGAATATCGATCTCAGAGCCAGCTCTGTATTCAAATCCAGCTCTGCATTCAAAATGGCTTGGTTTATATTTAAAACGAATATCGATATCAGAGCCAGCTCTGCATTCAAACCCAGCTCTGTATTCAAAATGACTTGGTGCATGTTTAAATCGAATATCGATCTCAGATCCAGCTCTGTATTGAAACCCAACACTGCATTCAAAATGACTCGATGTATGCTTCAAACGAATATCGATCTCTGAGCCAGCTCTGCATTCTTACCCAGCTCTGCATTCAAAATAACTTGTTGCATGTTTGAAACGAATATCGATCTCAGAGCCAGCTCTGTATTCAAACCCAATTCTGCATTCAAAATGACTTCGTGTACGTTTAAAACGAATATCGATCTCAGAGCCAGCTCTGCATTCAAACCCATATCTGCTTTCAAAATGACTTCGTGTATGTTTAAAACGAATATCGATCTCAGAGCCAGCTCTGCATTCAAACCCAGTTCTGCATTCAAAATGACTTGGTGCATGTTATTTTGGTGTATTCGAATATGCATTCTTTGGTTTTTTTGGAGGCTATAAATAGAAAAATGTGAAACTATCAAAAACGTCCAAAAAGTAGGCAAAATGGCTGATTTTGGCTCACGGGGTGAACAGCATGGAATAACTTCTTAACAGCCGAAGAATGTAGGTACAATTTAGCATTTCCTGATATGCAAGAGCATGATGAGTGCAGAAATGACCGTGATATGCTTAGGAAAAATTCTTTTATTTTATTTATTGACATTTGAAATATTGCTAAAAATGTTTTTTTAGCATGTTTTGAGAGGTGTGGTAATCTTAAAGAAATGGGACTAAAGTTGTACAGAAAATGCTTTTTGATGCTTTTATTTGGTATAGAAACATGGGTAATTTTATTGTCTTCTAAGAAATGTATGACACAATGATGGTGTGATTTATTTTTGCTCAAGGGTTCAGGCTAATGGCTTGTCATGGGTTTGATTATTTAGAAATGTACATTAAACTGTGGAGTCCCCTTCCCCTCAAACCCAACACTGCATTCAAAATGACTTGGTTTACGTTTAAAACGAATATCGATCTCAGAGCCAGCTCTGTATTCAAACCCAGCTCTGCATTCAAAATGACATGGTGCATGTTTAAAACGAATATCGATCTCAGAGCCAGCTATGTATTCAAACCCAGCTCTGCATTCAAAACGACTCGGTGTATGTTTAAAACCAATATCGATCTCTGACCCAGCTCTGCATTCGAACTCAGCTCTGAATTCAAAATGACTTGGTGTATGTTTAAAACAAATATCGATCTCAGAGCCATTATTACATATGAACATAGATATAATTGTTTGAAGAAATAAGAAATGCTAGCCAACTCTGTATGCAAACGCAGCTCTGCATTCAGCATGACTTGGTTTGCTTTAAAATGAATATCGATCTCAGTGCCAGCTCTGCATTCAAACCCAGGTCTGCTTTCAAAAAGACTTGGTGTATGTTTAGAACGGATATCGATCTCAGAGCCAGCTCTGCATTCAAACCCAGGTCTGCTTTCAAAAGGACTTGGTATATGTTTAAAACGAATATCGATCTCAGAGCCAGCTCTGCATTCAAAATGACTTATTGCATGTTTAAAACGAATATCGATTTCAGAGCCAGCTTTGTATTCAAACCCAACACTGCATTCAAAATGACTCGGTGTATGTTTAAAACGAATATCGATCTCTGAGCTAACTCTGCATTCGAACCCAGCTTTACATTCAAAATGACATGGTGCATGTTTAAAACGAATATCGATCTCAGAGCCAGCTTTGTATTCAAACCCAACACTGCATTCAAAATGACTCGGTGTATGTTTAAAACGAATATCGATCTCTGAGCTAACTCGGCATTCGAACCCAGCTTTACATTCAAAATGACATGGTGTATGTTTAAAACAAATATCGATCTCAGAGCCATTATTACATATGAACATAGATATAATTGTTTGAAGAAATAAGAAATGCTAGCCAACTCTGTATTCAAACGCAGCTCTGCATTCAGTATGACTTGGTTTGCTTTAAAATGAATATCGATCTCAGTGCCAGCTCTGCATTCAAACCCAGGTCTGCTTTCAAAAAGACTTGGTGTATGTTTAGAACGGATATCGATCTCAGAGCCAGCTCTGCATTCAAACCCAGGTCTGCTTTCAAAAGGACTTGGAATATGTTTAAAACGAATATCGATCTCAGAGCCAGCTCTGCATTCAAAATGACATGGTGCATGTTTAAAACGAATATCGATCTCAGAGCCAGCTTTGTATTCAAACCCAACACTGCATTCAAAATGACTCGGTGTATGTTTAAAACGAATATCGATCTCTGAGCTAACTCTGCATTCGAACCCAGCTTTACATTCAAAATGACATGGTGTATGTTTAAAACGAATATCGATCTCAGAGCCAGCTTTGTATTCAAACCCAGCACTGCATTCAAAATGACTCGGTGTATGTTTAAAACGAATATCGATCTCTGAGCTAACTCTGCATTCGAACCTAGCTTTACATTCAAAATGACATGGTGCATGTTTAAAACGAATATCGATCTCAGAGACAGCTTTGTATTCAAACCCAACACTTCATTCAAAATGACTCGGTGTATGTTTAAAACGAATATCGATCTCTGAGCTAACTCTGCATTCGAACCCAGCTTTACATTCAAAATGACATGGTGTATGTTTAAAACGAATATCGATCTCAGAGCCAGCTTTGTATTCAAACCCAACACTGCATTCAAAATGACTCGGTGTATGTTTAAAACGAATATCGATCTCTGAGCTAACTCTGCATTCGAACCCAGCTTTACATTCAAAATGACATGGTGCATGTTTAAAACGAATATCGATCTCAGAGACAGCTTTGTATTCAAACCCAACACTTCATTCAAAATGACTCGGTGTATGTTTAAAACGAATATCGATCTCTGAGCTAACTCTGCATTCGAACCCAGCTTTACATTCAAAATGACATGGTGTATGTTTAAAACGAATATCGATCTCAGAGCCAGCTTTGTATCCAAACCCAACACTGCATTCAAAATGACTCGGTGTATGTTTAAAACGAATATCGATCTCTGAGCTAACTCTGCATTCGAACCCAGCTTTACATTCAAAATGACATGGTGTATGTTTAAAACGAATATCGATCTCTGAGCTAACTCTGCATTCGAACCCAGCTTTACATTCAAAATGACATGGTGTATGTTTAAAACGAATATCGATCTCTGAGCTAACTCTGCATTCGAACCCAGCTTTACATTCAAAATGACATGGTGTATGTTTAAAACTAATATCGATCTCTGAGCTAACTCTGCATTCGAACCCAGCTTTACATTCAAAATGACATGGTGTATGTTTAAAACGAATATCGATCTCAGAGTCCTCTCTGCATTCAAACCTAACTCTTTATTCAAAATGACTTGGTTAATAATATTTATCCTAAAGAACTTCAGCTTAACAAAGCTAATATATCTGATAATAACGCTTCTTTTCTTGATTTAGATCTCTCGATTGAAAATGGTGAAATAATTAGCAAAATCTATGACAAGAGAGATGATTTTAATTTTGACATTGTTAATTATCCCCAGTTGGATGGGGATGTTCCCCGAGCAACTTCTTATGGGGTGTATGTGTCTCAACTTATTCGTTTTTCATGAGCTTGTACTCGAGTTGAGGAATTTAATATTCGTAATCTGTGTATAACTAAAAAGCTACTCAATCAGGGTTACCGTTACCATAAACTTTGTAAAACCTTTGCAAAATTTTATTATCGTAACCCTGATCTTCTTTCCAAATATAAAAATAATTTAAGGACTCTTCTGCGACAAGGACTATCACAACCTGACTTCTATGGTGATGTGATTTATAAACTTCGTAAGATTCTTGGTCATGATCACTTTTATACTATCTTTGTTAAACTTGTTAAAAAGCTTATCAAAAGAGGTTATGACCCTATCATTTTGCAACGTACTGCATGCTTGGTGGTGGACCCTTTTACAGTTCGACACTATGCTTTCCTCTTTAATTGTACGATGACCGGACAGGCTGTGGACCCTATGATGACGCCTACCTAAAGCCCATTGGGACGGTGGCGTTTGATGTTTGTCTATGATCTTTCTTGTCGTGCTCTTAATGGTTTATTCTCTTGTTGCTCCGGCTTCTGCCAAGTCATTGAGTACCTTTATAGGCTATTGTTTTTTGTATTATATTTACACGAGCATATTTGTGTTTTACTTATATTGCCTATTGTTGCTGCCTTTTTGGTTAGAGATTAGACCATGGCGGGGATTTGTTTATTTACACTGTCTTGTTTTAATGGGATGACAGTAGGGTAAGTGTGAGGTTTGGTGCACCCTAGAACCGGTTTAAGCCCCCAGTGGCCTACTTTGCCACTGACCGTTCCAAGGCGGTAGCCCTATTGTCAACCCTTTTGTGTTTGTGCTGTCGTTTGTATTTATTATTACTTTTGCCTTCTTGTTTGTCTGTTTGCGTGTTTGTTTCTGTGTTTTGTGGTTGACTGTCCTCCTTGAATGCTACTTTCCCTGTCCGATCTTTTTATATTTATTTTTTGGTGTATGTTTAAAACGAATATCGATCTCAGAGCCAGCTCTGTATTCAAACCGAACTATGCCATTGTGTACGTTTAAAACGAATATCGATCTCAGAACCAACTCGAAATTCAAACCCAGCTGTGTATTCAGTATGCTTTCTTATAAGTTTAACAGAATATCGATCTCAGAGCTAGCTCGACATTGAAAACCCAGCTCGATATTGAATGTCGATCTACGATCTTCGATCTCACAGTCAACTTCACACAGCTTGTCCGAGACTAGAATACACGTAACAAAGCGTAGCAAAGTAATCAGAAGCATGCCGGACGACCGACGCTAATCATTCCGGTGTAAATTTTATTTAAATAAAACATGACGTTATCTCGAATTGTTTTATCATTTTTGAGATTTTAAATCGACATACTTATATCACATAATCGACAAACTGTACATAGGTTGAAATAAATATCTCGTGTATATCAGATAAACATCTCTTGTAATACAGATAATACTCATTACGTCGAGTACATTTATATTAATTTATTTTTATTTGCTTTGTTTCAACGCGATATAAATAAAATAAAAACATGTCAAGTTCACTAAAAACGATTTATTGTAAAATAAAGAACCATTTCAACGTATTTGTTTTGCATTTAGTGAATTACATCGTGTTTTGTCGACGTAAATATATCGATTTATAGATGTATATCATAACAACTGGAGTTATTTCAAATTGAGAAAGTCAATATAACCCAACAAGACAAGGCACGAATACGCTTCCGTACAATTGTCGTAATGTCGCGATGTCGTTGGCGGCATTACGGCAATTGAAAGAATGTCGCATTGTCGTGGGCGACATTACAACATAATGTCGTGTTGTCGTGCGGGACAATACGACGCCCGACAATGCGACAATGCGACATCGCGACATTGCGATACGACATCACAACATAATTGTCGCGATGTCGTATCGCAAAGTCGCGATGTCGTATCGTATTGTCGAGTTGTCGTATCGCAATGTCGCACTGTCGTATCGCGATGTCGCGTTGTCGGGCGTCGTATTGTCGCCCACGACAATGCGACATTGTATCTGGCCCCAACCGGACACCGTACCCAGGCCTATCCATCAATTTGAAAAATGAAAAGTCCAAAAACGCAATAAAAACTGATGCTGGAGGGGTGGGGGTTAAGGGTCAACATGTGTTTCTTATTTTGTTTTACAGTGTAGGTAATTCATCTTTGTCAAATGTTAATTCTAAGATTTGTCAAAAAATTATTTCTTCAAATACCGCACAAGTGTTCTGTCAGGGATAAGCCAAAACGCACCACTACGTAGCTAAGTTTTAATAAAGCGCAGGAGTAGCATTCCCCGGACTCCACTAGATCTAGTTTGTCGGGCCGATATATGCATTTCAGGTCAACTACGCCCCTGGATATCACATATATACCTCCACGACCTGTATAATTGACGTATCTGCATGTTTGGGGTGGTGGGAGCAACTTCAAAGAAAGTAGGGCGAACGGTTAGGTCACGTGATTATTCAAAAACGTTATGACGATGTTTATAATAAATCCTTTTGCGTGATCCGCAAAGATAAAATAGAGACCTATATTCAATATTTTTTTCAAATTGTTTTTCTATGAGTTATTTTTTTTTAGTAATTTTCTGCTAATCATATGCGTATCTGTTGAGGTGACCTAAAGAACGTATTATTTTGGTAGTAAAATAGTTCCGATCAAAACTAAATTGTTTTCATGCATTATTTCAAATCTTGCAACATCTAATTTGCAGATATTCTGAAAATTATAATTACTCAAGGAATAAATATGTTTCAGGCAAAAATATTTCAATTTAACAGGTTTTACCAAAATCTTGTAATTTAGTAGTATGCAGAGGTATATGTGAATATAAGGAACGATAACTCTGCGTGGAGATTGGTGGCGGAAGGAGTGTAAGATTGGGACGTCGCGTGTGACACCGTATTGTGTAATTGGAAATTAATGATGTTCCAGTTCCTGTATAGTTCCCGCCTCATTCAAACACTCTTAAAAAGGCATGTTTATGTAAGTTGTAATTTATTATTAGTTGGTATGCGTAGAACTAACTAGACCTAAACCGCTACCTCGTCCCCACTCCCTCCTCCACCACCTACACACAACGCTGTACGTCACTGCAGTCAATACTATAGGTCGTGTAGATATATTAGTGACACCGGAATCGGAACTGCCTGAACCATTTGTTTTCATTATTTCCGATGATCTACGGAAATGGGCGAGTTTGTACGATTGGTGCCGACCTACTCTTGAAATTGTCAGTTAACCATCATCAAAGCAAAGACAACACTGGTGTCCACTTTCAATCAGAATGTTGATCAAAGTGTTTCAAATCCTATCTCACAAAAACATTGCCATTCTTTATTCTCAGCTGTGATTAATCTGATTCTTGAAGCAACATATCAACTCTGTACAAATATATTAATCAATAAAACCTAATGGATCGACCGGTGTCCTGTTAGGGCCATCTTGCCATCGCATCTTACCATCGACCATCGCATTTTACCATCGATCATCACATCTTACCATTGCATCTTACCATCGACCATCGCATCTTGCCATCGACCATCACATCTTACCATCGATACCTAGGTCGATGGTAGATGATAAGATGCGATGGTAAGATGGCCCTAACAGGACACCGTATGATCACCGTATGATCGCCTTTACCGTCTTGCGTTGTTAATGATTATGGTATGCACTGCATTTGTCTTTATATGTGGTACATTTTTCATGATATACAGTGTATTTTAAATTATCTGTTATTACAGTGAGGTTAAACAAGATCTAGTGTTTACGTCCAATTAAGCAATGCCTCCTTACCATAATAACGTTTACAAGTACTAATAAGCACAACAATAAACAAGCACCTACTTGAATTATACGCACACCGAGTGTATTTAACTGAATATTGCATTTTAGTAAAAGTGATTCCGTGGTCGAGAGGGTAAAGACGCTGAGTTTGAAACATGCTCGTCGCCCACCGCTCATCGAGGTAAACTCCTCCCATATATATCGAGGTAAACTCCTCCCATATATATCGAGGTAAACTCCTCCCATATATATCGAGGTATACTCCTCCCATCAAAATTTCACTTCCTCTGACTCTGATTCCTAACGCCTTCGTGTTGGTTTTAACAACGAAAACTGGAACGATTTATACAATATTGCGAGGAAACAAAACTGGGACTTATTTATTTCAATAGAAAACTAAACTCTAGTATTTTAATTGCAAAGTAAATTTTAAGTTTTTTCATTTATTAGAGAGATGCTATGATGTCTCTGACTGTAACAAATTGCCTTGCTAGGGATGATGATTATTTGCCAGTACATCTTGCTACGGATAGTTTACATTTGATTATTAAGAGGGATGTTGGTGCCGTTCGTTCTTAACAATATACGAGCACTTAGTCGGGGAAGTGTCAATTAATGCACTCACTACACGTGCAGAAACGCATGCATTTCGTCAAACAGGATATCCTGTGTTTTTTTATGAATTTATCAGTAAACGTATGTGGTTGTGTTTTTTATAGGTTATTTCTAAACTCTGATTAGTGGATATATAATTCATATAAATGTAATCAATTGACAATTGTTCGGGTGTAGCAGGTGTCCGTTTTTGCGTACGTACCCGACATCGATCAGTAGTACATACATGTATTACATTTAATGTGACCGTTCATGCAAGAATCATGAACCTTCATGTCGTAAACGGTACGTATATGTTGTTGTTGTTTTCTTGGATCATTCAATATTACAATAAATACGTGCATATGTGTTGACATTCAAAATTGCAATAAATACGTGCATGTGTGTTGACATTCAATATTACAATAAATACGTGCATGTGTGTTGACATTCAATAATACAATAAATACGTGCATGTGTGTTGACATTCAATATAACAATAAATACGTGCATATGTGTTGACATTCAATATTACAATAAATACGTGCATGTGTGTTGACATTCAATATTACAATAAATACGTGCATGTGTGTTGACATTCAATATTACAATAAATACGTGCATATGTGTTGACATTCAATATTACAATAAATACGTGCATATGTGTTGACATTCAATATTACAATAAATACGTGCATGTGTGTTGACATTCAATATAACAATAAATACGTGCATATGTGTTGACATTCAATATTACAATAAATACGTGCATGTGTGTTGACATTCAATATTACAATAAATACGTGCATGTGTGTTGACATTCAATATTACAATAAATACGTGCATATGTGTTGACATTCAATATTACAATAAATACGTGCATATGTGTTGACATTCAATATTACAATAAATACGTGCATGTGTGTTGACATTCAATATTACAATAAATACGTGCATGTGTGTTGACATTCAATATTACAAAAGATACGTGCATGTGTGTTGACATTCAATATTACAATAAATACGTGCGTGCATATGTGTTGACGTTTAATATTACAATAAATATGTGCATATGTGTTGACATTCAATATTGCAATAAATACGTGCATGTGTGTTGACATTGAATATTACAATAAATACGTGCATATGTGTTGACATTCAATATTACAATAAATACGTGCATATGTGTTGACATTCAATATTACAATAAATACGTGCATATGTGTTGACATTCAATATTACAATAAATACGTGCATATGTGTTTACATTCAATATTACAATAAATACGTGCTTGTGTGTTTGACATTCAATATTGCAATAAATACGTGCATGTGTGTTGACATTCAATATACCAATAAATACGTGCATGTGTGTTGACATTCAATATTCCAATAAATACGTGCATATGTGTTGACATTCAATATAACAATAAATACGTGCATATGTGTTGACATTCAATATTACAATAAATACGTGCATGTGTGTTGACATTCAATATTCCAATAAATACGTGCATGTGTGTTGACATTCAATATTCCAATAAATACGTGCATATGTGTTGACATTCAATATTACAATAAATACGTGCATATGTGTTGACATTCAATATTACAATAAATACGTGCATATGTGTTGACATTCAATATTACAATAAATACGTGCATGTGTGTTGACATTCACTATTACAATAAATACGTGTTTGTGTGTTTGACATTCAATATTACAATAAATACGTGCATGTGTGTTGACTTCAATATTCCAATAAATACGTGCATGTGTGTTGACATTCAAAATTCCAATAAATACGTGCATATGTGTTGACATTCAATATAACAATAAATACGTGCATATGTGTTGACATTCAATATTACAATAAATACGTGCATGTGTGTTGACATTCAATATAACAATAAATACGTGCATGTGTGTTGATATTCAATATTACAATAAATACGTGCATGTGTGTTGACATTCAATATTACAATAAATACGTGCATATGTGTTGTTGGAACTCACTGCAATAAATGGACAAAAGCATTTTCTAAACAAATAAGTTATTACTGTTTAAAAACGTGTAAATACACACCTGGATTTAAGTACCGATGAAACAATCAAAGGTCCTTGAATATTTTCGGATATATTCCATTAATTCGGATAAAGTATTTTAATTGCACGGATTACCGTATACTTCATCTTAAATCGGGCCAGCGTCAGTTTAAGTTATATCAGCGGTGACACATGTATTCTATTAAATGCAAAATGTTTCAAATGAGCTCTCTCGTTAAATAAGTCTTTATAAGTTATTCTTTATTATTATTATAATATACTGGTACTATTTCTATTCATACATCTCTCTGGTTGTTATTATTTTTAGATACTGGTGGTAACGTGTTCTGCTCGCATGACCCTCTGGTGGTTATAATTTAGATACTGGTGGTAACGGGTTCTGCTCGCATGACCCTCTGGTGGTTATAATTTAGATACTGGTGGTAACGGGTTCTGCTCGCATGACCCTCTGGTGGTTATAATTTAGATACTGGTGGTAGTAAAGGGGTCTGCTCGCATGGCCCTCTGGTGGTTATAATGTAGATACTGGTGGTAACGTGTTCTGCTCGCATGACCCTCTGGTGGTTATAATTTAGATACTGGTGGTAACGGGTTCTGCTCGCATGACCCTCTGGTGGTTATAATTTAGATACTGGTGGTAGTAAAGGGGTCTGCTCGCATGACCCTCTGGTGGTTATAATTTAGATACTGGTGGTAACGGGTTATGCTCGCATGACCCTCTGGTGGTTATAATTTAGATACTGGTAGTAAAGGGGTCTGCTCACATGACCCTCTGGTGGTTATAATTTAGATACTGGTGGTAGTAAAGGGGTCTGCTCGCATGACCCTCTGGTGGTTATAATTTAGATACTGGTGGTAACGTGTTCTGCTCGCATGACCCTCTGGTGGTTATAATTTAGATACTGGTGGTAACGGGTTCTGCTCGCATGACCTTCTGGTGGTTATAATTTAGATACTGGTGGTAACGGGTTCTGCTCGCATGACCCTCTGGTGGTTATAATTTAGATACTGGTGGTAGTAAAGGGGTCTGCTCGCATGACCCTCTGGTGGTTATAATTTAGATACTGGTGGTAGTAAAGGGGTCTGCTCGCATGACCCTCTGGTGGTTATAATTTAGATACTGGTGGTAACGGGTTCTGCTCGCATGACCCTCTGGTGGTTATAATTTAGAAACTGGTAGTAAAGGGGTCTGCTCACATGACCCTCTGGTGGTTATAATTTAGATACTGGTGGTAACGGGTTCTGCTCGCATGACCCTCTGGTGGTTATACTTTAGATACTGGTAGTAAAGGGGTCTGCTCGCATGACCCTCTGGTGGTTATAATTTAGATACTGATGGTAACGGGTTCTGCTCGCATGACCCTCTGGTGGTTATAATTTAGATACTGGTGGTAACGGGTTCTGCTCGCATGACCCTCTGGTGGTTATAATTTAGATACTGGTGGTAACGGGTTCTGCTCGCATGACCCTCTGGTGGTTATAATTTAGATACTGGTGGTAGTAAAGGGGTCTGCTCGCATGACCCTCTGGTGGTTATAATTTAGATACTGGTGGTAACGTGTTCTGCTCGCATGACCCTCTGGTGGTTATAATTTAGATACTGGTGGTAACGGGTTCTGCTCGCATGACCCTCTGGTGGTTATAATTTAGATACTGGTGGTAACGGGTTCTGCTCGCATGACCCTCTGGTGGTTATAATTTAGATACTGGTGGTAGTAAAGGGGTCTGCTCGCATGACCCTCTGGTGGTTATAATTTAGATACTGGTGGTAGTAAAGGGGTCTGCTCGCATGACCCTCTGGTGGTTATAATTTAGATACTGGTGGTAACGGGTTCTGCTCGCATGACCCTCTGGTGGTTATAATTTAGAAACTGGTAGTAAAGGGGTCTGCTCACATGACCCTCTGGTGGTTATAATTTAGATACTGGTGGTAACGGGTTCTGCTCGCATGACCCTCTGGTGGTTATACTTTAGATACTGGTAGTAAAGGGGTCTGCTCGCATGACCCTCTGGTGGTTATAATTTAGATACTGATGGTAACGGGTTCTGCTCGCATGACCCTCTGGTGGTTATAATTTAGATACTGACGGTAACGGGTTCTGCTCGCATGACCCTCTGGTGGTTATAATTTAGATACTGGTGGTAACGGGTTCTGCTCGCATGACCCTCTGGTGGTTATAATGTATATACTGGTGGTAGTAAAGGGGTCTGCTCGCATGACCCTCTGGTGGTTTTAATTTAGATACTGGTGGTAACGGGTTCTGCTCGCATGACCCTCTGGTGGTTATAATTTAGATACTGGTAGTAAAGGGGTCTGCTCACATTACCCTCTGGTGGTTATAATTTAGATACTGGTGGTAACGGGTTCTGCTCGCATGACCCTCTGGTGGTTATACTTTAGATACTGGTAGTAAAGGGGTCTGCTCGCATGACCCGCTGGTGGTTATAATTTAGATACTGATGGTAAAGGGTTCTGCTCGCATGACCCTCTGGATGTTGTAATTTAGATACTGGTGGTAACGGGTTCTGCTCGCATGACCCTCTGGTGGTTATAATTTAGATACTGGTGGTAACGGGTTCTGCTCGCATGACCCTCTAGTGGTTATAATTTAGATACTGGTGGTAATGGGTTCAAATCAAATCATAATTATTGTCTTCAGATTATAAAGTTACAGAAACGAAAGAGACTAAAGACGACATAGCCCCATTTTAAAGTAACTAAAAGATCAACGGAAGTTATTCATAGTAATAACTCTTATTTGAGCTAGACATGTCACTTATATCGATCTCTACCAGGGTAACAATGCAAATCTTTTAATGTCTTAGAATATAGTCTACAACGTGTGTGTGGGAGAGTGTGGGAGCGTGGCGGGGAGGTAGGTGTGTGTGGGAGAGTGTGGGAGCGTGGCGGGGAGGTAGGTGTGTGTGGGAGAGTGTGGGAGCGTGGCGGGGAGGTAGGTGTGTGTGGGAGAGTATGGGAGCGTGGCGGGGAGGTAGGTGTGTGTGGGAGCGTGGCGGGGAGGTAGGTGTGTGTGGGAGCGTGGCGGGGAGGTAGGTGTGTGTGGGAGAGTGTGGGAGCGTGTCGGGGAGGTAGGTGTGTGTGGGAGAGTGTGGGAGCGTGGCGGGGAGGTAGGTGTGTGTGGGAGAGTATGGGAGCGTGGCGGGGAGGTAGGTGTGTGTGGGAGAGTGTGGGAGTGTGGCGGAGGGGTAGGTGTGTGTGGGAGAGTGTTGGAGCGTGGCGGGGAGGTAGGTGTGTGTGGGAGCGTGGCGGGGAGGTAGGTGTGTGTGGGAGAGTGTGGGAGCGTGGCGGGGAGGTAGGTGTGTGTGGGAGCGTGGCGGGGAGGTAGGTGTGTGTGGGAGAGTGTGGGAGCGTGGCGGGGAGGTAGGTGTGTGTGGGGGCTGGTGGGGTGGGCGGGGGCGTGCTTTTGATTGAGTGATAAACAATCGAACAAAACACTGTTTACTTTGGACATTTTTTATGTATTCAGGTTAGTACTTTAATTTTAGGTAGTCTGTTTGGAGCTACGAGATTCCGAAGTGCAAACTTTATTATCTCAACATGATTCTCAACATAATAAACTGTTTATTCACTAAATTATCCTATTACATATATATAAAAAAATTAAGCCTTTCATATATAGCAAACTTGGAAAAAAATGAGTGTAACCAAGTAAGTTTTTATTTTAATCGTTTTATACGATTATTGTAATTTAGTCACAAGTTAAGAGGTGTGAATGCAAGGAAAGACAACTCTGGGTAGTATGCTTATTATATAACTGTGAGAATTGTAGCTCTTATGGTTGTATATTACTGACCACAACTCGTTTGAAATGTTATGTGAACTGAGCCGTGCCGCATAATCTACCTACTTTTCAAAAGGGTTGAGTCATAGATCTATGGTCGGTACAGAATATAGGACCATAAGAGCTATATGATTCCCACGACTACTTGATATGGCGCTTACAAACGTGCCATAAAATGCTTTGTTTTGTTTAACTTGATACACATCAGTCGCCACATAATATATATTAATTAAAAACTCGAACCCTTTGTTTCAGGGATATACATCCAACTGATAACATGCTTTGTGTTGCTTGCACGCCACGTGCAACACGCCGATTCTGCAAATTTCGTCGTCACGCGTGTAAACCTTACACACAACTACAGCTGGCCTTACTACTGCCACTTCTGCTCCTGTACAGATGAAGGGAACACTTTATACACAGATTGCACGGAAAAGGGGTTGTTTAAACCGCCCAGGGATATTGACCGCAATACGTCAGTGTTGATTATGCACCGAAATGTTATTAAAGTGGTGAAATATGCATACTTTGTTGGCTTGTCGGAACTTAGAACCTTAGACTTATCGTTCAATATGATATATAAAATAGAGATCGGATCATTTCAGGATCTGATTAGACTCGATGCGCTATATTTACATGGAAATATATTCACATCCACGCTTCAGGAAGTTATCAGACCGGGTGTATTTTCCGGGCTCGACAATCTCACTAAGCTAACCCTTCATAAAAGTATTGATATCAATGACGTGTTGTATTCACGGGTACCGGGCGCTGCACTTATGGAGTTGAGGTCTTTGAAGGAGCTTTCAATTGATGGAGTCGTGAACGCGAGATTTGGCGAGGAATTCCTGAATTTGACTAAACTAACCACTCTGACAATGTCTGGGTATATATCCAAATACAGAATGTCCCGGAATGATAAACGGGCAATTTGTGAAATTGGCGATTTGACAAAACATTCATTCGAGGGATTGCCTCACCTACTAAATTTGACTCTAAGAGCCTGCCGGCTTAAGTCTGTTGATAGGGACAGTTTTGCTTCGCTCTCGCAACTTTCGTACTTAGATCTTTCATGGAACAATGATTTAGAGTTCGAACAGTTCGGTGACGTTGCTTATGGTTTGACCTTCACAAACGTATCTGTTCTAAATATCAGCGGTATACATAATCCGTATCGCGCGGGAACTGAAATACTTCGATCAAACATGCAATATTTTCGCAGCCTTCGCCTCTCTGAATTATACATGGATGATAATGGCATTGAGTTTATTGACTATGGAGTATTTTCTTTAATTCCACGGACCATTAAGATATTGTCTATGCGAAAAAATCGGCTCAATTTTGGATTTTATATAAGTGAAGCTGTTTTTAACAATCCTGGCATAAACATATTTGACGCTGGTGACCAAAACGAATTGTTAAGATCCAACAGAATGTTTTACACTAAATTGGATAAACATAATATCCGAAAGCGGACAAGAAGAAGAACTGGGTTAAAGGGCATCTCTGATCCACGAACTGGTGGAATAAATGGTCTACACCAACGACTGACAAGAAAAATGGCTGACCAGCCAATCGTGTTAAAATTGCAAACATTGATTTGTAGTGGCAGTAGGTCAGATGTGACACCTTTAAGTTTTGCCAATACTGTAAACAATATAACGTATATAGATATATCAAAGAATTTTATACCTTACATAAAAAAAAATGCTTTCAATGGACTGAAGGCTCTGAAGTATTTGGATATTTCGGACAATTTCGTTGAACACATTCAGGGTGGAGGCTTAATGGGTTTAGACGCATTAGATGAGCTATATTTGGATAACAATCTGCTTGGTTATGTACTGGCCAATGATAGAAATGGTGAACTATTTTCACATCTTACACATCTTCATAAACTGTATCTCTCAAAAAACAGAATCTCAAAATTAGACGAGAACGTCTTCCGATCACTTCACTATTTACAAAGTATTGACCTATCTGATAACTACATTGAAAACATGAATCTTGATCTGACATCGCTTTGTGATCTTAAGAATGTAAATGTCTCCAACAACCGTATTCAAAGTATACCAGAAGGTTTCCGAGAAACTTTAAGTCACATTGCCAAAGGTCAAAAGGTTACTATGGATCTGACTTACAACAAACTAGCATGCAACTGTGATACAATATCATTCCTGAAATGGTTGTTCGCGAGCCCCGTTCAGTTCGTCAACATTGACAAATACTACTGTTCATTGACAAATGGTTCTGTTCGATATTTAAACGAATCTTCAACACTTATAGATGCTCTTGACGAAGAATGCAAGTCATATTTAGGTATTATATTGGGGTGTTCGATATTGTCAAGTTTTGTCGTCTCTTTTATTATATCGTATACGGTCTACAACAATCGCTGGAAGTTGAGGTATTTGTATTACATGGCAAAGGTCACAATTGACAAGAACCAGAACCCTGACGAAAACGATCTGCGTTTTGATTACGATATTTTTCTGTCATACGGAGATGGAGACAGACATTTTGTGGTTAAAGACGCGACTGAACATTTGGAGCGAAACGAAGGTCTACGACTGAATATCCGTGATAGAGACTTTGAAATCGGGGAAATGATTGCAGTAAATATTTCTAAAGCTATCAGAACGAGCAAAAAGACGTTTCTACTTCTAAGTCGACATTTTTTAACAAATAAGTGGTGCAATTTTGAAATGAATATGGCACGAATGGAGAGCATACACGCAAAGAGGCAAGTATTGGTGATTGTGTTTTTAGAAACGATACAAGTTAATGTGTTACCTTTAGAAATCCTTGACCTTCTACGAGAATGTCCCAGTGTTGACTTACCAAAAGACGAGCAGCTTCGACCAGCATTCTGGCAACAATGTGTAGACTATGTTAAAGATTAATCTGAAATGGCTTCACACAATGAGTCGCATTGTCTTGACACCACTCGCGGGAATACTTTATGACCACGAGGACATTGAATGCGCTCAGAGTTACATTCGTTAACCACGCCTCACCTTGATAGTGATGTTATGGGGTTCTTAATAATGATGTACTGAGGTCTTCTTTCATATTTCTTGAAAGTGATGTAATGAGGTTTTGATTAATATTTTGAAAATATTACCGACTCGGAGATGTAGGTTATAAACATTCACTCCAGAAGTCAATGTTTATGTACAGTGTGACATTCTTTATATATAGTGTGAATTATATGAACGTGCAAATATACGCTATATAATTCACTACACTTATAACGCGCATGTATTTTCATATTGTACACTATATAATGTGTATTGTTTAAAAAGTTTTGCTTTAAAGTTTGGAATGACAGATAACTTTGTATAGCAATAAGAAATACATGAATTGTAACCATTAAACGCACTTAAGTGTGTCTGGCTCACTACCGGTGTCACGTGAGATCCACACGCGAGGACAAAAGCGGAGTTATAAGCTTTCTAAAACATAACGTATGCGTGGACTTTCTGAAGTGCGTGTGGATCTCACGTGACAACGGAAAGAACCTTAACAAGTACAGTGGTATGGTACATTTGACTTTTAAACAGGTTTGCCTTTGGACCAGTCTGGTTATTAGATTGGCGAATGTCGTTTGGCGGGCAAGCGGGCGGACGGAGTCAAACTCACGCTTTCCGCTAAATAATTTCTCCTTTCAAACTTTTTTTAGTTAACAAGGATATAACGCAATGAAACTTATTATGTATGTAGCTTATATGTAAATGAAGCTTATTATTGTATTTGAGGTCACTGGGGTCAAGGTCAATGTCACTTTTACTAACAAATAGAAAATATGTTTTCCGCTCAACAACCTTTGTTAGGAATGAGATATTGCGACGAAACTTGCTGGGAAGCTTGAGATTGTGTTTGAGGTTACTGGGGTCAAGGTCGTGGTCGCTGTTACAAAAAATAGTAAAACAGTTTCCGTTCAACATCTTTTGTTAGGAATGAAATTATACGAAGAAACTTGCTACTTAGGTAGTTTATATGCAAAGAAAGCTTGAGATTTCATTTGAGGTCACTGGGGTCAACGAAACTTTGTTGAAAGCTAATGGAAAATCAGGCCTAATAGTCATCAAACTTTTGAGCACAAGAATCGAAATCAACTCAAAATCTCAATTTTTTTAATTCCAAAAAAAACAAAAACATTTTTACAAACAAAGTACTATATTTACTTACAGAAACGAGTAATTGTAAAGGTAAGTTAACAAAAAATGTCTGAAAATCACAATTCTTACCCATACTTTTGTGTTGATAGAGTTTGCAAAAAAATTAGATTTTGAGCCTGAGTCCGATTCTTGTGCTCAAAAGTTTGATGAATTTAGGCCGTAATCAGTTTTTTCGTGGAATTCCCACGTTTCTTGTTTGTGGTCAATATTTAGGTGTCATATAAAATCGACGAAAGTAATTGAATGCACTCACGCACGAACTATTTGTTCTACCAGATAATCGGCATTATAGGTATATTTTCGACATATATGACAGAGACCAAATATTCCTGAATGTATACAATTGTTATCATCAGGAAAGCATACTACTGTCAAAAAAACATTTGGCCACTTATGTTTGTGATTCTTTCATAATCCGAAACAAATTATAATCATTAAAAACGGGTACTTTTCCAATTTTGAATATGTCCAATGGTATTTTTGTCTGCGAAACGTGTTTTTTAATTATATGTTGCTATTGCATAAATGTCTTTGATAACAATTTGTATATCATATTTGAAATTGACTTAGAATGCTGCATTAAGCAAAGTGTAATATTATTGCAGATTTAGTATTGCCATTGACTTCTGTATTTGAAAATTGTAATACTGTAATACTGTATGGACCAAATGGTCTACTGTAGTATTGAATAAAACATGTTACTACATTTGGACCTGTGAAACATGTTGTAAACCATGGGCCCTGTTTTATCAAAAAATAAAATACGGTCTACCATTTTCCTTCTCTACCATTTTCCTTAAAAGCATTTGAAGCAAGCAATGAAGGGTGGAAATATTGCATAAACAATACATGTGTTAGATAGTTTAAAGAAAATTGTTTTATCTGTTTAACTTAAAGACATTTTCTATAGTTTTTTCTGCATAACAGATTTTCTTTAAACTTTTTGTACAGCAAGTCTGTTTTATATATATAGACAGAAAATGCAAAAATAATGGTAATAGCTAAATAAGACATTTTTGAAGTCTTATCATTTGGTCATTGGTCATAATTCTGCTAAAAGTGTATTAAAGTAAAGAAAATGTAATTATAATAACATTTAAAGAAATATAAAAAGATCGGACAGGGAAAGTAGCATTCAAGGAGGACAGTCAACCACAAAAACACAGAAACAAACACGCAAACAGACAAACAAGAATGCAAAAGCAATAATAAATGCAAACGACATCACAAACACAAAAGGGTTGACAATAGGGCTACCGCCTTGGAACGGTCAGTGGCAAAGTAGGCCACTGGGGGTTTAAACCGGTTCTAGGGTGCACCAAACCTCACACTTACCCTACTGTCATCCCATTAAAACAGGAGTTCATATTTATGTAAAACCTATCTTTATTTACAAAATATGTTGAGACCATTACTCACAATTTATGCACAAATTAGCCCATAATGATACAATTTCCTTCTTCTTTTTTTCGTATGTTCCCAATAATAGAATTTGTTTAAACTTTCTAAGCACATAGTTTAACATATATAAAAACAATATGTGCAATGAAAATGTTAGGTCCCCATGCTTGTTTAGAATTTTTATTTTTGAAACCATACCCCTATGCTAAAAGGCAAAGTTTTGTATGAAATTATATAGAAATGGTATATTTTCCTTTTTCTGCGCATGAAAAACTACAGAAAGTGCCTTTAACATACAGCAATAAATTTAATAATTTGATTTACGATCAAAATTGTCGTAAGATGTTTCATAAATCGGGCCCCTGAATGTCAAAATGAAGATATGTCCCAATACAGATGTTGTATGATCAATAATAATGAAATGGCCTATATAAACTAGAAGGGTGTTCTACGGAACACTTGTGTCGCCTGCCGTGTGCTTATTCCAGCTTGGTTAAGTTGCAAGTTACATTTTTTATGAAAAGGGGCATAACTCTGTCAAAATGAAAGTCAGCGTTATTTGGAAATGTGTAACAACATTCCTTGGGTTAAGATGAAAATGTGTTTGTAGTTTCATGAACATAGGTCAAATACTTTTCAAGTTATGGCCAATGTTAGGTTGCAGATTTAGTGTCACAAAAATCGTTTTGATCAAAACCGGTGTGTCGATGTCTATGTATGTTTTGTTAATGATGCATTTGACAGTACTAATATGGACACTGATTGTGTTATCTGCTCTCCTTGTATCTATAACTGTTAATACTATCGAATTAAAACCAGCCGTGGCATGCAAAAGCCCACAACTTAGTAATACAAATATAAAGTACAGGAAGCGTAGGAGATGTACAACTGCTTTGGTATTTATATCAAATTGTTCTAAGTGAGTTTAAGTCGTTTTTGTTAAAGTAATAAATCTATGAATAAATAATAGGTTGGAAAGGGAACACTCCCTGGGCATGTTAAAATGTAGTATGTAAATTGTAGTTGTAATATGTCATTTTATACGAAAATATAAAATAATCTTATTTGCTTTATGATAATTATATTTGTTTAAATATTCATATCTTTGATAAATAGTGATAAATGTGTGAACGTTCAATATTTATGAAAAGCTATGGTATTCTGTTTTCATGTCAAAATCTCCCCGTGTGGTTTCCGGGGTAGAATACAACCACTGCAAATCCCGCTAGAGGCAGAGGGGTAGGACCCTTCCCCACCCCCACCCATCCCCACCTCGCCCCTCCCCCTTCATGTTCATTTTGTCATGTTTTATCATGCTCATTCAAGGTCATCATCATGACACCGCCTATACAAACATGGAAACGTGGCTCCATCGTAAATGGAGTGTTTACTATAAAATTTGCAGCAACTCTGCAGTTCTGCAAGTTTGAAGGTTCGAGGCCCATTCTCCATATTTTAACTTGATGTAAATGGAGGATGAGCCTGGCATGTTTATTCCTGTTAGGCGCCATATAACCTTTTATGTGTTGGTGCGCCGTAAAACCCAATTCAATTCAAGTCATGTCAAAATCAGTACGCGATCTAAAAATGGGTTGTGTTATATATTCAAGCACTTTTTGAAAGCAAATTAACTATTTGTAGTACTTTGACCAAAAAACATGATATGTATGCTGGCGAAAGAAGCAATTTGATACCCACATTACCTTTTCATCTTTAAAGTTTCCAGATGTATGGAGGTTTATGAGCTGGCTTATGTTTCTTAGACCGTGTCTCAAATATGAAACTTTAATTGGAGGGAATGAGATTGTCGTGGTCCCGTTCTTTTCGGTCGGTGTCTATTGTTCGGGGTGCTTGTTTCAGCCAAAGGTTTGTAAGCAATAACATGCGTAATAGTAAGATATGTACATAACGTATAAATCATTGGAACTGAAACGTTTAGTTGTAAATAAAAATACTTTATTTTTGAAAATCGGTGGAGAAATACATACTTCACAGCCATAATGCTTTTCCCATGTAAAACTAAAACATCTCAAATAATTTTAGATAGCTTTAATAGTTTGCTATAAAACTTTCAGGGTGTCTTAATTGATGCTTGTCTAACCCATGCAAATCAGTTTTGGATAACAATTCTGAAGAATGTGTTCTTTTAGTGCAGCAGAATTTTACAAAGATTCCCAAATGCATCAATAACAAATTTCGTACGTGATTTTTTTTAATTTCTCGACCGATTTTGAAAAATAAGGTATTTTTATTTACCACTAAAAACTGATGATATGACATACAATTTATACATGGAGAAGTTGAACTTTGGCTGAAGCAAGCGCCCCGAACAATAGTAAATACTCGTACTCGGCATACTAATCATTACTAAAAAGTAATACATTTACTTATTTTATGATATGCAATGAAATACTGTATTTTATCAGTGAAATAAAAGTGTTAGTCCACACTGTGGAATATAGAGTTTTATTTCCACAGTAGCTGCCAGGACTACTGTTTTAATGTACCACTAACACAGATGCGCAGTACAACGACTCACAAGATATTCCTACGCAAATGTAAACATGCCAAGAGAAAGTACATCCTATTCCAACAATGATTAGAAATGGATTTTAAAAGTTAAAAGGAAATGATTGCCAATATAAATATATTGAACAAAGTGTTCTATTTGGGTATAAATAAATATCTTTGGACATTTTTTTGTAGTCGGGCAAAACATGTATAAAGCGGTTCAGTGTTCTTCTACCGTAGTTTTCCTAAAACATATGCAAAATCCTAAAATAAAAAGAAAATTTGTTGTTTTGTCTTGAATAACATATTTTATTTCATCTCGAAATGAGAAAACTGTTATATTTTCACTCATGCTTCGCATTCGTGAAAATATAAAGTTTTCTCACTTCTCGATGAAATAAAATATGTTATTCACTCCAAAACAACAAATATCCTCTATTTATTCTAGATAAAATGATTTAACTCTGCGCGTTATAGGTCGATGGGTACATTTGACCCCGTTTTTGTGTTGTAGTTTATTTGCGTCTTTTTCTAGTACCACACTGGGTATGGGTATGGGTCTCTTTCGAAGAAAAAGCGGATATACGCTGGTCGGTCAAATTCGTCTGTCAGTCCGTCAGTCGATTTTGATCGTGACCTGATCTCCTCCCTAGCTATACAAAAGTATTGAAAACGAAAGTGTATACCCGTGTGCAGTTTGGGAGGGCTAATCTCAGAAAGTAATGAAGGAATCGAATTACCTTTTACGGCAGAGGAAAGTTCTCACTTTGTAGTGGTATGTTCGTTATAGTTAAACAAGTTATTAAGTATGTATTGAAGCAAAAAATACCCGAATGAAGAGCTTTATCGATAAATTTATGCCGTGAACTCGATCAAAATTGGCAATACTTGTTGGTGCTGTGTTAAAGCTGTAAATGTGATTGCGTACAACACGTTATTGCTATCATTTATAAGAAATGCTATGATCGCCAATATATACTGAGCAAAAATAAAAAGTAGCCCTTTTTCTTTCCCTTGTTATATAGACAGCAAAACAGGAAATAATAAATGATGTATATAGAATAGTTAGATCGACCACCACCAATAGTCGAAACAATTTTTTTGTTGAAAAGTTCAGTACACAAGAGAGTTATCCTCCCTTTCCTTAAACCATGCATTTTTTATAAAAACACATACAGTCTAAAAACATTACCTCAATTTGTCCAAGACAATATTGTCTATTCGTTGCTTTCGAAAAAAGATCACAGAAAACCACAACACCGATTGTGTAGATAGCAGTTTTTGATTATAAAAAATAGCATCCATAAAAGAGTATTGCTTTGCAAAATTTGAAACTGTTTAAAGAAATATTTAGTACTCAGTGAAGTGTGCTTAAAAACATCAAACATTTTTAATTAAAGCGCTGTTCAAGCTGTCCTACGCCCTCAAAATCTGGCCTATGGGAATATCAGCAAAAAAATAGGTGGTACTTTTCTTTGGTGAGTATAATTATATTAAAATGGGCATAAATAAATTCATGACGAGAGGCATGTCAAATTGTTAATTTGGTCTACTACATTCTCGTTTATCTTTAATCCGAAAAGTAAACATAACCATTATAAAAGGTTTTATTCAAATAATCGTTCGTAGTGATTTATAGTGAAGCTCTGTAGTTTTAACTATTCAAACTTTAAAGGGGCACACGGCCAACATAAATCACGAGTAAAAATGTGACATTTTCTTTCTTTAAAGTCGAAAGCAAATAGTTTAAACTGTTTGATAGATAGATAGATAGATAGATAGATAGATAGATAGATAGATAGATAGATAGATAAATAGATAGATAGATAGATAGATAGATAGATAGATAGATAGATAGATAGATAGATAGATAGACAGACAGACAGACAGGCAGGCAGACAAACAGACCGATCGATCGATCGATAGATAGATAGATCGATAGATCGATCGATAGATAGATAGATAGATAATGTTATTTCCTCTTTAAAATAGACGTAAAAGCACGTGAGAATATAGTATTTATGTCACAAAGCATGGCAACAGCATAGGTTTAACCAGGGCTCTATATGACGTGTCATTTTCGTCCCAGGTTTAACACACCTACACTGATGTAAATTTTGACATTTGCTATCGGGAAAATAAAATTACATGTTTTCTTCGTTATTTTATTACAGGATTTACTGAACTAATTTGGTATGGTACTCATTAATTACGAATACAAAAATAAGCAAACAAAACGAATATTTGAGAAAATATAAACTATGATTTGCAAATAAAAGAAGAGCAGACTACTGGATTTTTTTTTAAGAATCTCAATAGCCTAGTGTCTCTTTAAAGTTAATATAAGCGATCGGGATAATGTTTGACTTCAATGGGACCTGGAAGTGCTGTGCTGAACACATTTAAGGTATTCTACCTGCAATATCTACTGTGCTCCAAAGAAAAACTAATACGAGTCTCACATTATATTGATACTATATTTGTGTTAGACGATGTATAAAATATAGATAGACTGTTTAGACTGTCTCAAACAATACATTTTGACAGCGTAACAAGATGTTCTAGGTCGTCACTTTCCTACAAATTGTGCGGAAATGCCCAAAATCCTTAATATCTCATTCCTAATGAATCTGTTTCATACAATTGTCAACATTTGGACGGTAGAATATACAGCCTCCAAGATCGTTTAGGCAGTAACTATCCTTGTGTCGCCCGCGTAGCATGGCAGACACTTAGGGATCACTGTGTCCGTCGTTTGCCGTCGTCCATCCGTCACACGTTAACCTGCAACGTGATTTTGGCCATAACTTGAAAAGCATTTAACCTATGTTCATAAAACTTAATCAAGTTCTTCATCACATCCCAAGGAATGTCGTTACACATGTCCAAAGCTCTGACTTTCATTTCGGCAGAGTTATGCCCCTTTTCATAAACCTGACCTATCTCATAACATTAAATAAGCACATGACAGGTGACACAAGCGTTCCGTGGAACAGCCTTCTAGTTTGTAAAGATAAACTTAAATATACTGAATATAAACTTATCTAGTTTTGTTCTTTCGAAATGGTCCATGTTTCAACCAAGTTTGCCCTTTTTTCAACGTGTAATTGTTGTTGGTTTTAAACGAGTGTGTTTGGTTGGCTGTGGTCTGTGAATGCTACATTTATATTCCTGTTCGACTTTTATAGCTACTGCTTCCATTAACCCCCACCCCCATATCTTGGGGACGTACACTGAGTGTTCTCGTGAATCGGACTCTGCCCTCCGAGCATACCGTCGGAATATAACGCACACTTCAGCACCGGTTAATCATTTGTTAACATGATAGTATAATCTTTTATGATGCAAAGTTAAGAGCTCTTTAAATGTTTGCTAACATAGAATCTGATATGTTTTATCTCGATTGCACCATATTTTATGTTTGTCCTCTCCTCAGACTGGACGCGGTATACAACTAAATATACTGAAAGGAAAAAGAAACGCGACACGGGAATTTGAATTGAACTGAATGTTGTTTAACGGCCCATCAACACAGTATAGGTTATTTAGAGCCGCCCCAGAGAGAGGGGAAGGATACATAGGAATCCGGGAACCGTGCCCTACTCTTATTATCGAATAGATTCCTATGGAGGATAGACCGATACATGGGACCGCCCGGTTTACGTCCCCATCCGACGGACGAGGCTAAGGGAAAGTGTCTTGCCCAAGAACACATCGACGAAACTCAGTGGCACCACAGAGGATTGAACCCGGTGCCTCCGGTTACAAATCCGCCGCGCTACCGACTGCGCCATGCCAGCCCTCTGACACGGGAATTTCCGCTATATATTGTATTATATACACTTAATTCCATATATATTCCAAGGAAATCCCAAGATGTTTTGTAAAGTTTACAAAAAGTTGCAGTTAGTTAGAGAAAGGACACAACTGTGATGTTATAGACGTTTTAATCACAGTACACGTTTTAACAAGAAATTCATAAAATGAATGTTGAATTTCCTCTTTGAAAAATTGAGGCAGTTCAGTACAGTACTTAACGTAAAGAGTTTGTGCAAACTGTTGCATCCTAAGTTTGCTCACATGCTTGAGCGAAACGCGTACTCTGTCAATAATGAAACTTTGCAGGAACACTATTTGCTGTGTTACGTGTTGTTTTAGTCTTTTTTTCCGAAAGGAAAGATCTTGCGTAGCCATGTACCATTCGATTAACAGCAGCATATTGTATTTACAAGATATAGTGGAAATTCCCGTGTAGCGTTTCTTTTTCCTTTCAGTATAGCTGGGTATGTATAACGCACACTTAAATAATGACCTAGATGTTTATTACTTATGAAATATCTTGATAGATGACAATGGCCTATGCTACATACACAATATTAGACCTCCAGCTCTTGTAGTTTCATAGAAGGATGTTTTCAAATGTTTGCATATATAACTCTATGGACAACTGTTACCGCCGGAGAAGGCCAGATTTAACACTAGGATTGTCATTAGAAAAGACTTGGTAGCGGACCACGTCAATTTATGCTACATGCAAAATAGTATACATCTGACTCTTGAAGTCTTAGAATTGAATTGAATTGAACTGGGGTTTAAGGCGCACCAACACATGAAAGGTTATATGGCGCCTAACAGGAATGAACGTGCTAGGTTCATACTCCATTTACATCAAGATAAAATATGGAGAACATGCCTAGAAGCTTCTTACCTGCAGAACTGCAAAATTGCTGCAAATTATATTGTAGACAATCCATTTACTATTGAGCCACGTTTCCACGTTTGCATACGCGGTGTCATGATAAAGACCTTGAATGAGCATGATAAAAAATGACAAATTGAATATGAATGGGGAGGAGGTGGGGGAGTGGTGGGGTCCTACCACTCTGCATGTGACAGTGCCTGAAGTCTTAGAGGAGACCAATTAACCGATCGACAAGTTTTTAAGATTTTTCCTGTGAAAAACTGTGACCTTGGATGGGGCCAGATTTGACGCCAGGGTCACCATTTTAACAAGCTTTGTAGAGTACCATACGCTTATGCTACATGCAATTTGTCGTGTGGTTTGTAACCGGAGGCCCCGGGTTCAATCCTCCGTGGTGCCACTGAGTTCCGTCGGTGTGTTCTTGGGCAAGACACTTTTCCTTAGCCTCGTCCGTCGGATGGGGACGTTAACCGGGCGGTCCCGTGTATCGGTCTATCAACCGAGCACGTTAAAGAACCATAGGAATCTATTCGATAATAAGAGTAGGGCAGGTTCCCGGATTCCTATGTATCCTTCCCCTCTCTCTGGGGCGGCTCTAAATAACCTGTACTGTGTTGATGAGCCGTTAAACAACATTCAATTCAATTGTCGTGTGGTTTCAGAGAGGAAGATTTTTCAAGATACAAACTTTGGGTTATTTTTTACTTTATCTGAACTTGATAGTATATATGGGTTGGCAATCATTAATAAAGATAAATGTCGAAATCTGTTCAGTGGTTCTTGAAAACACGATATGATTAAGGTTGTGTAATAGCGACCATCTTGTACGTCGCGTTGACCCAATATAAACAAAGCATTATTCAGGTGGAGTTTGGTTCAACTCGTTAAAGCAGTCTATCATGCAGATATGCACTTTTCTGCCTAATAAAGGGGTAACCTATTACATTTTGCTTTATTAGGCAATGACCAATAAAGCAAATCGATGCGGAATCCCTCGGCGTTTATTGTACGTAACGTTATCTGACGTCATGCACGTAACGTTACCTGACGTCATAAAACAAACAAAAAACAACAACATGGGGGCGTCTTCGATAAGCGTAACATTCTGAGAAATAGGTAATAATAGTAATTCATACAAAAAATGTGGATAATCTACATGATAAATAGAATATTATGTCAGTGCCTTTTACTATCAAGTTTATTAGGCTCGGCACGAAAACGAAGAATTGCGAGGCTCTGCACGAAAACGAAGAATGGCTCGGTAGATCCTCGTTATTCTTCGTTTTCTAAGCCTCGCCTAATAAACTTGATAGTAAAAGGCACTGAAATAATATTCTCTATTTAAGAGGAGCAGTCGTTTAAGCAAAAGTCAACGAACGACGGACGGACGATGACGACGATGGACGGACAAAATGCGGTCACGATAGCTCAGTTTGAAACTTCGGCTCAGTTAATACATAATCATATACGAGTATATCACACCCGTCATGTCGGGTATACAATGTATATAGTAATAAACTCATGTTTTCAAAGCTGGTCTCGGGAATCTTTTTATTTATATATTTATTTATTTAAGGAGACTGAGGAATCTTTTTATTTATTTATTTATTTATATATTTCAGGAGACGGAGGAATCTTTTTATTTTGTATTAAATATGACATAATGTAGTCAATTATCAATTATGATTGGCAAATTAATATCTGTACAGTTGTAAACTTTCTTTTTAGGGTGAAGGGAATAGGAATATAAATGTAGCATTCATTAAATATCGTTGCATTTCTATTCAAGCTATCGTTATGTGGTTTTATAACGCATGCGTTGTCGTTTTATTCGTTGATTAAAATATAAAACGACAGAGTTTGTCTCAATTTATGACTAGAGCCTGTTTCAAGTGTTCGTTTATATTTTTTTGTAAGTAAATAAGGAAAGGGATAATCAAGTTCGTGCAGTCAAGTATTCTTCATTTTCGTCTTACTATAAAGCCAACCACTGTAAAATAATTTGGCCCCTTATGTTTATGATGGGTTCAAAATCCGAAACGATTTATAGTAATGGTGCTCTTTCAAGAGGTGCTCTAAATTTTGAGTATATCAAATGGTACTTTTTATCTCCGAAACGTTCTTTTGGATTACGTATCTCTGTTAAATAAATGCTTGTGATAACACTTATTATATCATATGTGAATTATTATAAATGAAAGTGATTTAGCATGTTATATAATTGAAGTGTAGTATTACTTGACAGTTGTTATTGCCATTGGCTTCTGTATTTGAAAATAACTTGCAATACTGTATATCATGGACCAGATGCACATCATTTTAGATTAATGAATAGAGAAAAAAACGCTGACCTATCTGTTTAATATCGAAGCCATGGAGTCTCATTTTGACTTACTATTTATTAATTATGACATTACTTATTATGTCGTACTATAAGAATGGGTATTCGGTGAAGATAGGGAATCCCAACACGAGGTATAACTATTTTTATATCGCAACCGAGGCTCTGCCGAGGTTCCGATTAAAACAGTTATACCGAGTGTTGGAATTTCCTTATCTAAACCGGATACCCATGATTGATTATTTTTCTTGCATATTTTTACATTCTGCGCGTTGACGTCGCCAAATACTTTACGATTTGCATGTTTATTTACACAATGACGTCATGCAACTGACATTGTTGATATCAGTGACTTTTATCTTCCCCCATGTGTAAATCATATTGTTACCTGTATACAGGTACGATGTGCACTGGTCGATGTCTATACAATAAATTATGTCCTGTGTTATACGTGTTCGCTTAAATACCCGATTTCGACATGAGCTGGTGAACATGAAGTAACAAATAAAGACACGCCTACAAAGAAGAAATCAAAAATTTCTAAGTATCAACTTTTGTACTTAACTAATTTTCTTATTTTAAATATATTTTAGAATAGATATATGATAAGTATTTTGTTTTGACCCATAGCTTGTAAAACTTTTTTTTTTTGTTTAAATTGTTACATCTTTTGAGAGATACCCTCCCTTTATATAAAAAAACAACATGAAATGTACTAATAAAACACATAACATGAGTCAAAGATCGCTTAAAGATATAAAATTCGTAAAATTGGTATGAAATAATAGAAAAAAACATAAAAAATTGACCCATTTATCGCAGATTTTCCGTCTATAAAAAAAATGAAATATGGATAATCTTAAATTACCTCCCTTTAAATTGAATATTGTTTGAAATTCTAGTAACTGTAATTCAGCGATAACATTAAATATTTCGAAAATTTCTTTTGCAAACGCATTTGTAGTGGTAATGCTAGTAAAACATGATGTCAAAATAATTTTAACTGGCATATTTTAGAATTAAGAACATCGAAAGCTTCACTAATTCGAAGTACTTAATAAAATCCTATATACCCAGTTGTATAAGTGTTATAACTTATTTCTAAGAAAGCATATTGACTTAAAAGTTTTAAAATATGTTCATGCAATCAGAGCAGACGATTTAAACTCGTTATTTTGCAGTTTAACCGTATCTCTAATCAAGCTCAAAATAAACAAAACACAATGAGAATATGATTGACATATTCTTAACTTGGTACTTAGCAATTTGGTTTAGTGTAGAGACTCTGTAGCTTTAAACATGTAATGACGAATTCCAATATTAGATCTACACAACACGGTCTTAAGCATATGACATTGTTTATCCTGAATAGGAACATTTTTGAAAGTGTACATTCTTGTAGAAAAAGTATGATATACTCGCTTTAAGGAAATACTCGCTTTAAGGAAAAAGGAACTTATACATGTTTACATTTACCTGTGCATTTTTTTTATCTATCTTCATGTTAGATGAGGAAGTCTTGAATAGCGTATCTATCATGGTTTATTTAAATTCTCAATGCCGATTGGTTATTGGGGAGGATTTAAAATTCCTTTATCTAACATGATTAATTAAAATACTCAATTTTGAGTGATTATATGGGAGATTTTAAAATTTCTATCACAACCTCTGACGTCAACGTCAAGACGTCATTTAATTAACCGTAGAGACGTCATTTTAAAAATCAGATGCAAAACAACAATGCAATAGAATGCGTTATTTTAAGCGAGCTACGTTCCAAGACACATTTAAATAAGATGAAGCTGCGTATTTTATGTTGAGAGATGGGCATAAAATGTAAGTTGTGAGAATGTGTTTGTATTTTGTTCAGTGAGATCAAAACCTAGTGGTTGGGACTTGAAACACATCGAAACCGCGGACCTGCGACCCTTGGTATCTCCCGACTACCAGGTATTGATCTGGGACAATATAACCCCGTATATTCTTAATTAATACTATTTCATGGGAGGGTAGGTCAATGGTCAAACACACATATACTTCTACTCCTATATACTTAATATTTTCATTTACAATTTGGTACGGTTATAGGCGACCCATAGCGCATCATATATGCATCATGCATGCGTTTTATGTTAAGTCTAGGGTCTAGGACAGGCTAAAGAATGGGGAAAAGTTTGGGCTATCATCAAACTGTGTTAACATGGATATTAAAGGGAATATAGCGCCAAACAAGCTCTATTATTGAGAGTTCTGAAAAACTTGGGAAAAGGTGAAAGAATTATCAAAATCGGATGATAAACAAAAATGATATGACCATTTAAAGGTTGTTCTTAAACGGATTGGGAGCCTCCATTTTGAGAACTATGACGTCATAGTTCCATATTACCATATATGGAATATTGATAAATATCATTTAAAACAAAGAAAATCACTGCAAATGAATGCAAAAGAATGTAATGGTCATATAAAGCATTATTGCCATTAAATATTACATTTTGTCATACAGTTGTTATCATTTTCCCCCTAAAAATCAGTAAATTTTCATATTTATAAATTTTCCATATATGGTCATTTAGAACCGTGATGGCATAGCTCTCAAAATGGCGGCTTCCATATCCGATTTAACAGAAAATTCAAATGATCATATCTTCTTTGTTTATCATCCGATTTTGATAAGTTGTTCACCCTTATTCAAGTTTTTCAGAACTCTCAAAAATAAAGATGTGTTGGCTGTGTCGCTACATTCCCTTTAACTTGAAAGCCTGGGAGAGTACTTTACGTTGAGTTGGTGTCCAAAGCAGTACGGGAGCAGCCTTGATATTTTCCTACATCTTTCAAATATCGCAACCACGCTTGACAACGAAAAGTAGTACGTCAACTTTCGGCAACGTCAAAACAAACAAAAAATGTCCGCCATTTTGAATTTTTTAAAACGCATAATTTGGAAAATTGTGACAATTTTTGATCATGAAATTTCATTTCCGCTTTAGGTTTCGTGATTTTCGTCTGTACCGACTTTTTTTTTAGAAGCTCTACTGCGTGATAAATGCAGACCCGCCTGAGACTGGGATCACAGGGTCTTGGGCATGATGTCACAGGGTCAAACTTGAACATCAAAATTGGACATCATCAACTGTGTCATTATGAGGATTAAATTGAAGGTATTTCAGAGTAATCTTGATTTGTTTAAAACTCGGCGTCCCGTTAATTGTTCTCCCAAACTTGCATCTTTGCAATCATTAATATTAGAATAGCTCGAAGCAAATTTTATTTACATATTAATAATATTTTTATTTAATTAAATGCAGGTTTAAAGTTAAAGTAATACTGGAATAATAAATACAGTTGCTAACTTCACAAACTTTGCCTCATGTCCCATTAACCTTGTCGTCGTCTTTGTATATTGATAAAATAGTTCCTAAGAAATAGCAAATTAAGTAAATAAAAATAACAAATAAGTAATAATAAAACATAACATATATATTTATTTTATTTAGTGAGAAAATTCAAACTCAGTTTTACCCTCTCGACCACGGAGGATATTATTTGACAATACATGTTAAAACCTTAAAACCATGGAACATTAAAATATATAATATGCATATATAAAGCATATTGTATGTAACGTGTAGTTTAGTATAACAGGCAATTTTATTGCAGCACTGTAAATGGTTTTGTTTCACATATACACAGTTTAAACAAAAGAGGTAATTACTAACATATACACTGTAAGGCCCTTTTGAAATTACCACATTTCCATTTCATTTGAATGTACGTTATTTACACAAAATCATTTACTATTAAAACAAATCACCAGCACTTCCTTTTGCTAATCACAGTTTTCTTTCTTTGTTGTTTTTTATAATTATTCTATAAACAAAACGGTGTAATTCGTCACTTCGCACCTTCGTAATAAAACCAAGCAATTTGTTTTAAATAAAAAGAGTGCTTCCGTAAGGATCCAATGCAAATACACTTAAAAAATGACCAGCACTTAAAATTACATGGATCCATCACACTATCTAATGTACTTTATTAAATAAGTGAACCACAGACACGTGCGCGAGTGTGTGTTTCGTCCATTCGTGCCACTACCACAAGCCTTAGAGAGTGATCCCGTCAAATTACCACTTTTACGGGACTACAGTAGCATCATTTCCCATCATACCAACATGACTAATATAGCATAATGTCCGTCATATCAACACTTAAAACAACTCTCTTCAAGTGATATAAACATCTAACACTACTGCAGGATCATTTCCCGTCACATCACCACTTATAATATACGACCCTCTAATACAGCATCAATTGTCGTCGTATAGATTTTGCGACTTTCTCTTTGTCGTAATCCTCAAATTCCTTTTTTTCCGCTACCACGACGACTTTCTTCTCTGGCTCTTCAACAGCGACTGGCTTCACTATTTTTGGTCGTTTCACTGATTTTGGGAATAGTGGCGGCGTCTCTGGGCGATTGTTAAGTCCGTCTCCGCAGTTGTGAAAGAGATAAGCGCACGAGTTGGTGCACGGTTTTATAGCGCACCTGACGCATACGAGCACAAATGACCTGCACCAGACGCCGCAAACCATGTGAATAAGTGTTGCACACGGTGTCAGAAGCCAAACATGGGTGAACAGAACTGGCACCAGCTGACACCCCCAGTTAATCGCGATGCAAATGCCACAGCAAAGCGAGAACAGTTTATACCAGCAGCCTAAGCAACAGTCATATAGAATCTCAGAGAACTCCCAGACACAGCCCACAGACTGCGGTGAAGTGCTTGGTTCGCCAAAACTGTCGTAGAATTCAACCTGAATGTATTTATTTAAATTGTTTGGGTCTCGGTTTTCTTTCACTTCACCGTGTTTTGGTGCAACCTTTGTGGCGTTGCGTTTTGGCGCCGTATGTCCGTTTGACGTCGACGCCATATTGTCTACTCTGAAGGGCCTTAATTAATTACTAATTTGAAGAAAACAGTATGACAGTGCTAAATTTCTAATAATGCAAGGTTATCACAGATTATACCAGAAAAGCTTACACAGTTTTTAAGTATGTTGTTTATGTCACAATGTATAACGATAAAAGGTTATCAAATCAATATCGTACTTCAAGAGGTCTTGTATTCAAAAAGGTTATGTACATTATTGCAGTTTATTTCAGTGTTAGTATTCTAGTTCGTGCCTGTTGACAGTTTTACCTTGATTCGTTATCCACAGTTACAAACATGTTTATCTAAGAAAATACGCACACCCTCATTTCTTCACAATAAATCCTTCTGACATATCCGAAATAACACAACCAATACACTATAATCTAAATTCCGTTGATTAATTATTCAACCACTTGTTTCTGCGTTTCTTGTGTTAATTGTAAACACGAGTGAGCCTGGAAACACGAGTGATATCGGCTGATTTTTTTTTTATTTAACACACGCAATTAAGAATCCCCGTTCTTGTGTGTTGATACCGTGTCTGGCGACTTCTCTATAGACAAGTACGTCAATCCTCTTACACTATTTTGCATAATTTATCGAAAATTCATTTTTTATCGAAAGATACTTCTTTGCACATCTAATCGTGTTATAAAGTACGCATGTGTCGTTTGAGACAATGTGTGAACATCATTTGTAAGCCCTTATCTGGCAAAACGTCGAAATACGAAAGAGAAGTTGTCCAAATGTTATTTGTTCTTTTTCAAGTACTCGATATCAACTCGTCGTTTGACGATCAGACCATGTGGTCGACAGTTAACCGTACACGACAGGTTTCACTTAATTAGTCTCCTCTATTTTAATTGCACGCATAAAAAGTGACCCCGAAAATAAAACATCGTGTCAAATAGCGCTTAGGCAGTCACGTTTACACCCCGAATTCAGGTTAAGTCAATTGTAATAAGTATGGTATCCAAAATAAAATATAAACACTGTCTTTGTGCGAGGACTTAATCCATAAAACAAACCTCTTAAGTGTGTGACGCACTTTCTGCACATGTACGTATATATGTCGATCGAAAGGTATTTATTATCCGAATTAATACTGACCAGGCAGTTTTATGTAGATTTATAATTCTTTTGTACCTGTGCATGAGTATTAAAATTTAGTTGGACAGAGTGATAGTTCTATATAAAAAAAAATATAAATTTTAATATATACTTTTATTATGGAACACGCAAACAACATAATGTTTGATAGAGTTTTGCATCATACATTAGTCACATTTTGAAACATTTTATTCGTTTTAGCAAAAATATTACAATTAAAAAAAAGAAATTGCATGAAGTTTCTAGATATAGTTTATATAAGTGATAACATTTCTAATTGTTTGTTTACAACCATATACATATATATGTTGTTAAAGAAGCACGTGCTAGATGTTATGAAAGTGCATTGCGTTATCGGTGTTGATTTAATATAGTTGTTAGTTGTGTTTGATTAATATTAATATTAATAATAATAATAATAAATAAATAAATAAATATAAATTAAATATCAATCAATCAATCAATCAATCAATCAATCAATCAATCAATCAATCAATCAATCAATCAATCAATCAATCAATCAAAATCAATCAATACACATTAATTAAATAGATTCATGGAGTTTAAGAAATGTACACGAAATTAGTCTGACCTTATAATCGGGTTCACGGCTGAAAAATATCAACCAAGCGTTTGATTCAGGCATGATTTTTGCATCACAATTTTCTCAATATTCAACGATTTTTTTTCAACTAAAACGTGCATACTCCACTATAAAGTAAGTTATTTCCTCTGCCGAAAAAGGTTATTCGTTTCATCAATTTTTTTTTTAGCTATTAGCCCTTCCAAAATGCACAGGGTCATACGTTGTTTTTTTTCATATCCCAGGCCTTGGGAGGTCTACTTACGAACTACCTATTACTGTATGAAATAGGTCACTTTAGAGGGGGGTGTGCGCTTTAGTTAAACAAATTTAATTATTAACGAAGTTATGAAGCAAACAAATACCTGTATCAAGCAATTTGTTAACATATTTTGCCGTGAACCTGATAAAACAAATCACGTGCTTTCGAGTCCTGCTTCGTTTAATTTATCACGGTAGTTTACGGTTATAATAGCGTACATGCCCCTTTCATAGTAAAGTGAGTGTTCAAAATTCACAACCTTGTTAGAATTCTGACAGGGGCGTATCTAGGATATAACGGATGTATAGGCAGCCCAAGTGAAATGTTTGGCGGCGAACGGCTAGAGGGGTTCGGGTGCATGTTCTCCTTGACATTTGTTTTAAAATCTAGATGCTTTGAGAATGCCCTGTTTACGCATTTCAGAGTCCTAAACATCTTATTGCGACTCTCTGGAAGTGGTACAGTTGCAATACTGTAAAAAATAAACTCGCAGGGAACCCGCGCCCCTGCGGCGTGCAGACGTGGGCAAAGCTAAGTTCTCAAGAACTGAATAAAACTGAGTTTGCTACTTTTCTCTCTTGTTCTTGTTTGTTGCTTCCAATGAATCCTATTTTCAGTATTAATTGTATTGTAGAAAAATAAATTTTATATCGAACAAGATATTTCTGAAATAAATTTATTTTTATTTGAGCACTACAGCTTTCTGTTCGTGTTGCTTATTTTCCTAAGAAAGAAAGATGAATGTCTAGATAATCCGGTTTATTTCAATTAAACATGGGCTTCTAATTTCTGGAATGGATGGTCCTAAATGACAGACCTCACACAGTTTATTTTTGTCTTCAACCTGAAATGGATTTGTTAAAAATAAAAGAGAAAAAAAAGGGCAAAATTCTGTATAGGCAGCTGCTCGATGATAGACGTGTTTTTCACGAGTGAAAACAACTACAACACACCCCACCAGCTCATGGAAAAATTCGTGATAATAGATGGTTTATCCAGAGTACTCAAATATCAAATTGTCGGAACCAATCAGATTTATTCCGTAGTAGTTTCGTATAATATTTTTTGAAATATCTTAACATAGTATGGTTTAAAAAATGTTGCTTTATATAAGGCTCGAACCCTGAACCTTCGTTCAGTAGAAAAATAGTAGACGACGCTCTAACCGACTGCGCAGTTGTTTGTTGCGTTATTAAATAGTATATATATATGGGCATGTGATCGATCTCCATCAATTAAATTATCTCTATGTATTTATGATTTGCCTTACATTGTAACACAGAGGACTACATGACGTATTAGTTTACTATACCAGAGAACTACATGACGAATTAGTTTACTATACCAGAGAACTATATGACGTATTAGTTTACTATACCAGAGTACTATATGACGTATTAGTTTACTATACCAGAGAACTACACGAAGTATTAGTTTACTATACCAGAGAACTATATGACGTATTAGTTTACTAAACCAGCGATCTCCATCCATTAAATTATCTCTATGTATTTATGATTTGCCTTACATTGTAACACAGAGGACTATATGACGTATTAGTTTACTATACCAGAGAACTACATGACGTATTAGTTTACTATACCAGAGAACTACATGACGTATTAGTTTACTATACCAGAGAACTATATGACGTATTAGTTTACTAAACCAGCGATCTCCATCCATTAAATTATCTCTATGTATTTATGATTTGCCTTACATTGTAACACAGAGGACTATATGACGTATTAGTTTACTATACCAGAGAACTATATGACGTATTAGTTTACTATACCAGAGAACTACATGACGTATTAGTTTACTATACCAGAGAACTATATGACGTATTAGTTTACTATACCAGAGAACTACATGACGTATTAGTTTACTATACCAGAGAACTATATGACGTATTAGTTTACTATACCAGAGAACTACATGACGTATTAGTTTACTATACCAGAGAACTATATGACGTATTAGTTTACTATACCAGAGAACTATATGACGTATTAGTTTACTATACCAGAGAACTACATGACGTATTAGTTTACTATACCAGAGAACTACATGACGTATTCGTTTACTATACCAGAGAACTACATGACGTATTAGTTTACTATACCAGAGAACTACATGACGTATTAGTTTACTATACCAGAGAACTATATGACGTATTAGATTACTATACCAGAGAACTATATGACGTATTAGTTTACTATACCAGAGAACTATATGACGTATCAGTTTACTATACCAGAGAACTACATGACGTATTAGTTTACTATACCAGAGAACTATATGACGTATTAGTTTACTATACCAGAGAACTATATGACGTATTAGTTTACTATACCAGAGAACTACATGACGTATTAGTTTACTATACCAGAGAACTATATGACGTATTAGTTTACTAAACCAGCGATCTCCATCCATTAAATTATCTCTATGTATTTATGATTTGCCTTACATTGTAACACAGAGGACTATATGACGTATTAGTTTACTATACCAGAGAACTATATGACGTATTAGTTTACTATACACGTTTATGTTTTTACTAGTACTCTATGCGGACAGACTGGACATCGGACGAGACAAAAATTGCTATTTTTTTCATAAATTCATAAGGGAGAGAATCCATTGCACTGACCGGCGTACGTTTAAATTTGATTAACTTACATAACCAACACTCAAAATATGTTACAATGTGTGAGCCCATCTCGATGTTTAAATCAACCAACTCAATGAGACAATAATTATCTAAAACAACACAAAAAAAACATATGCCATGAACTGGACAGGCACACCTCATCTTTAACCCTTAGCCGCTATGAATGTATAATGGACTGTCCTATCTTTAAATTTAGACCATTTCATTAATGTTACAAAGGGTGTTGGAGAAATGACTGATGAACGCAAAGGCTATCGTAGTCGCCCTTAGCAGGCTAAGGGTTAAATCATCATAACTACTGGTCGAAGAACTTTACCAGTTTTAGAACTTATACCTCATTTCCAAATAAGACCCGTTTAAAGGTATTTAAATAATTGTTAAAAAGAAATTATGTATACACAGTTGTATACTGAACGTTTGCAGATTAGAAGTTCATTTCATAAAACATTAAGTATTTTACATATATAGTATTCTTACAGAATGCGTGCAAACAATGTCCTGGACATAAGAATCACGAAAACATCGGATCTTCGAGAAACTTTACGAGCACATATTATGCGTGTGTGTGTGTGTGTGTGTGTGTGTGTGTGTGTAGTTCTAAGGTTTATAGTCCGTCCGCCAACGAACACGTCAAGGTATACCTGACACGATGGGCACAATAGAGTCTGGACTTTGCACATACTATGCCTTAGTTGCTCCTGGATTTAAGTCGGTTTCCTGTAAAATCCAAGATGGCCGCCATGGAGAAATATACCAAAACGTCAAATTTGTGATCACCACTCCTCCAGAACCGTTACAGTTATTGAAAGGTGTTCTTCACTCAAGTACTGGGCATAACTAGTTGTTTATATATATAATGTGTTGACGTGGCTGCCAAGACGACAGTCAGTGGCCATCTTTCTTTTTAACACATATATACACATAGCACTACCCTTTATATGATGAACATCAAGCAAGCAAGCTTTACTAGTACCATTTTTTATGAAGTCTGATGTGGACGGTCGGAAATTGAACCCACGACCTCCCACTAGCAAGGCGTACGCAGTTAACTTAATATTGGTATGGGACAAATTGAATGCATATTTAAGATATTGAAATGTTGGATTTAAGGGATTGATAGGTGGGGGTGGTAGTAGGAGGCGGAAATTCTGTGTCGGTTGGTTGCTTGTATGGTGTTTTCAATACATGTAAGGGTATATATGACGGTCGATGTTTTGTGTTGGATGCAAACCACCTACTTTTCCTAGGTATAACCAGTATTATTACCTGATCTCCTATATAAATGCTATATCGTCATTTCTTGCTAATTCACTAAGGAAAAGACTGTTTCCGGTGAAAACGAACTGTTACCGGGCTTTAGTTTCGACTGTTTCCCTCACGTGCTGGAATTTCGTTTGCGTGACGTCAAGTTGCTTTTTTCACCATAGGTTCCCATTATACTTTTTTTTTCATTTTTACTGTTTCGTACAGTAACATAAATCAGGTAATAAAACAGTTATCACATGTGTGTATGGGAAACAGTCAAAACTGTTTTCCCTTGGTGTCGGGGGATGTCAGTGTGAACTGTTTCCCTCGGCCTATCGACCTCGGGAAACAGTTCACACTGCCATCCCCTCCACCTCGGGAAAACAGTTTTGACTGTTCTTCAAACACACATGTGATAACTGTATATTATCTTAGTGTTAACCATACACATTCCTACTAAGTAAAACAGACAATGATTGGTTTTCTAATTCAGCTAAAAAATGGCTATATACATGTTTGTAAATAATCCAATAGTGTAGCACACATTATGGTTTAATAAATGTTTGTGTACATACAGTTGACAAACAACGATGAATCATAAATAAACCCGCCTTCTCGGTTTCGGTGTTTTCCTACTATGTCAAAAATAGATATTTTACTTACATACCAGGAAAATGGCGGAATGGTTTTTTTGAAACACACAACTAGATGCATTATGAACGAGGTAAGCGTTTTAAAATATAATTTCAAACTTGCAAATAAATAAAAAGCTGTTCTTTTTACAAAGAAAATAAAGTCCATGAACGATAACTGAGCTGAAACAAAAAGTAGCTTTCCAGATGAGATGCTACAGTCATTATACTAGGTTAAATAAAATGGTCATGGACGACAACTTAAAACACGATTACTGTACAGCATATGCAAGTATACAGTGGCCATTAGTGTTTCATTATAACTCCATATACATTCCTCCTAACTAAAAGAAAGGTCTTGTTTTTATTTAAAAAAACACAAAAAAAAAACACAGAAGAACCTTGAATCATGTCAACTCGCATGTTTATCATGTTCTATTGGTGGTCACGTGGGTCAATGCGAATTAAAGGCGGAAATTATGTGTCGGTTGGTTGCTTGTATGGTGTTTTCAATACATGTAAGGGTATATATGACGGTCGATGTTTTGTGTTGGAGGCAACCACCCACTTTTCCTAGGTATAACCAGTATTATTACCTGATCTCCTATATAAATGCTATATCGTCATTTCTTGCTAATTCACTAAGGAAAAGACTGTTCCCGGTGAAAACGAACTGTTACTGGGCTTTAGTTTCGACTGTTTCCCTCACGTGCTGGAATTTCGTTTGCGTGACGTCAAGTTGCTTTTTTCACCATAGGTTCCCATTATACTTTTTTTTTCATTTTTACTGTTTCGTACAGTAACATTAATCAGGTAATAAAACAGTTATCACATGTGTGTATGGGAAACAGTCAAAACTGTTTTCCCTTGGTGTCGGGGGATGTCAGTGTGAACTGTTTCCCTCGGCCTATCGACCTCGGGAAACAGTTCACACTGCCATCCCCTCCACCTCGGGAAAACAGTTTTGACTGTTCTCCAAACACACATGTGATAACTGTATATTATCTTAGTGTTAACCATACACATTCCTACTAAGTAAAACAGACAATGATTGGTTTTCTAATTCAGCTAAAAAATGGCTATATACATGTTTGTAAATAATCCAATAGTGTAGCACACATAATGGTTTAATAAATGTTTGTGTACATACAGTTGACAAACAACGATGAATCATAAATAAACCCGCCTTCTCGGTTTCGGTGTTTTCCTACTATGTCAAAAATAGATATTTTACTTACATACCAGGAAAATGGCGGAATGGTTTTTTTGAAACACACAACTAGATGCATTATGAACGAGGTAAGCGTTTTAAAATATAATTTCAAACTTGCAAATAAATAAAAAGCTGTTCTTTTTACAAAGAAAATAAAGTCCATGAACGATAACTGAGCTGAAACAAAAAGTAGCTTTCCAGATGAGATGCTACAGTCATTATACTAGGTTAAATAAAATGGTCATGGACGACAACTTAAAACACGATTACTGTACAGCATATGCAAGTATACAGTGGCCATTAGTGTTTCATTATAACTCCATATACATTCCTCCTAACTAAAAGAAAGGTCTTGTTTTTATTTAAAAAAACACAAAAAAAACACACAGAAGAACCTTGAATCTTGTCAACTCGCATGTTTATCATGTGGTCACGTGGGTCAATGCGAATTAAAGGCGGAAATTCTGTGTCGGTTGGTTGCTTGTATGGTGTTTTCAACACATGTAAGGGTATATATGACGGTCGATTTTTTGTGTTGGAGGCAGACCACCCACTTTTCCTGGGTATAACCAGTACTGTACACCTCCCGCCATCCTACTTACAACCCGAGCTCCCAGTGGGATTCGAACCCGCAAATGTGAGAGGCGAAGGTTTACAACGCAACGTCGTTAACCATTCGGCCACGGAGACGGGAAACTTACACACATCCAGAAGTGGAAAAGGGAACTGAGATATTTTCATTTTAAAGGGAACGATTTGCCAGGGCAGGAGACTATATCTAGTAGCATGAGTATTTTATTTATGTTGGAGGAGATGAACTTTGGCTCGTTAGGTCCTGTCTTGTATTTGGTTTAAATGTTACTGTTATACAATTTATAATTCAGACTTAAAACGCGGGATGTCACAGATAAAGACCGATTAATATGCGTTATATCACATCTTCGATTGATTGATAGAATGGTGTTTTACGGCACGTCGACACATAAATAAGTCATTTGTGCGCAAAAACCGACGAAAGATGAAGAAATTAAGTAGTAATTAAAAATTAATGTAAATATATAAAGATAAAACTATTAAAAATAAGGGATTATCGTCTTCCAACTTTATATCTAGACAATATCCCGCTAACCTTTGTTGATAATCATAAACATTTAGGAGTAACACTGAGTAATAACGGTAAATGGCACGAACACATTAAAAATATTGTTGCTTCTGCGTCAAAGGTGCTTGGATTAATGAGAATGCTTAAATACAAAGTAGCTCGTAAAACACTTAATCCGATATACTTGTCTTATATGCGCCCAATATTGGAATATGCATCCATTACATGGGATGGATGTACTTCATTAGAAAAAGATAGCTTGGAAAAGTTGCAATACGAGGCAGCTCGTATTGTGACGGGTCTAACCCGAACAGTATCTATACATCGCTTAATATCCGAATAGGATGGCTTTCACTTTCTGATAGAAGGCAAATGCAAAAACTTATTTCAGTTTATAATGTTAAAAATGGAACCGTTCCGAATTATGTTTCAAACATTTTCCCACAGCTAGTTGGAGATGCCAGCGCATACAATCTCAGAAATAACGAAAACTACGCCACTATTGCTAGGAGAACTGAAATATACAATAACTCGTTTGTTCCTTCCTCTCTTAAACTATGGAATGACTTGCCAATAGAAATACGAACCTCTGAAAGTATCGCGATTTCTAAGAGAAGACTCTTAACATCTGTATTTTTTAGAACAAAAGTTCCACCATACTACTTATGTGGACAAAGATTATTTGCCGTTTTACATGCCAGAATGAGGAATTTTTGTAGCAATCTCAATAATGATTTATACCTTAACCATTTACGTGATTCACCGACTTGCGAGTGCGGCTGTGAAGTAGAAGATGCTGAACACTATTTTTTCCATTGTAACAAATTTACAGCATATCGGCTTCGTCTTTTTCAGTCTACACGCCATTTTCACCCGTTAAATGTAAGCACACTCCTATATGGTCGTGAACAGATAACTGACAGGGAAAATAATTCCCTCTTCGAAGCAGTTCAAACATATATACAAGAAACACATAGGTTTACATAAGGGTCTGATTCTCCGACGCATTTTGACTACACGCATACCATTGCAGTGTTTATTATTGTTGTTGTTGTTATTACATATCATAGGAACTTAAAGATTGGGAAACTCTCTCTCTCTCTCTCTCTTTTATATATATGTTGTGTTTACTATTCATCATTCGCTCTCTCAATGTATTATTTGCCATTGTAATTTATTTCACTCAGCCATACTTATTTGTAATTTCAAGATGTTAACTGGGAAGGGTTTAAACTAATGTTGGTAGAACTTGTTACCCGACCCATTTGTCTTTATAATATTTCTATTGTATGTATGTGGATATTATTCTGTCTGTAAAATATTGGCAATAAAATATGTTTAAATCAAAAATAAGGATAGGATAGAGCATGAGTTTTGCACGTGTACGGGGAGATAATGCACGAGCGCTAGCGAGTGCATTATCGTCCGTACACGTGCAAGACTCATGCTCTATTGTATTTATACCACAATAACTTACATATGCTGTGTATATCCGCGGGTATTACACGATGCATAGTGTGTATTTAGGCTATTGTGGTATAAAAACTGTATATGTAAATCAACAAATGCCCGTCAACGGGTATATAAACAAGTAAATATATATAAGAACACATTATAATGATTTATATAGTCTGATTTCTTTTAGGAAATTTAAAACAAGACTAAAATCTATAGTATCAAATAACACATCTTCGAATGTTTTTATATTTGTTTGTGGTGGGGCAGCCACCCGCGTTTTCCTGGGTAGAACCAGTACTGTTTACCTCCCACCATCCGTAAGAATCAACACTTTCTCACTTACAACTCAAGCTCCTTGTGGGATTCAAACCCCGTCAGATATCACTTATCTGTGTAACATGAGTAAAACAGACGGATCCCTGCAACATAAGCATACGTGTGCAAAAGAGATTGGAAGCGGGCTAAATAGGGTCCCACATTTCAGGTGCGAGGATGTGGTGGGACATTTCAACCAAATAGGCGGGGAACAAATAAATAAAGGAGCGGGGAATTAGGGCCAATTTCAGATGTTGAACCGGGTGCGGCCCAAACATTGATTAGATCCGCGTCTGGGTCCTCCGTATCCGCATGAATAGTGCATTTCCCGGAGACCTGGAACTTCAATGTATGTTACCTTCCAAAATCTCTACAAGACTGTGTGCTCAGCGTAGCTACAGACTTGCTTCTTTGCATAAATAAATCGATGAGCTACATTTGAAAGTGTGATATCACAGATTTTAATATTCCAATATTAATTTTGTGGATTTTTAACATTACAATTAATATCCCGTCTGAAAATCGAAATTGGTCGAGAAATAGTGTCCATATACAATTTGACTAAGCTTGGAGACGACTAGATAACAATTACCCACGTTAGAGTCCGGACGTTAGTTTCTGGACGTACAGACGGACAGGTAACACTGCATGCCCTTCCACCATTCACAGAATTCAGGTGCGGATGTGGGTTGGGGTGGGGGCGCATACAAATCAAATACCACGCAAACATGTTTAATCTTTGCTTGGAACTGACACCTTCAACCACTAGGTAGCTAGCTCTTCAATCCTTGATGGGACTTATCCCTGTTTTATAACAAACAAAAAAGAAATAAATAAAAGCTGAAGCATATCAAGAAAAGCAATTATATCTATATGATCATTTCTGATATGTTAACCTATCCTTTAAGGCCATTGTATACGCATTCATTTAGAAAGAAGAGAACATACCTCAAACCAAGTTCTCAAAACGTATCAATATAGTCGCATAATTTGGGTAGATTGTGTTAGTGTGGGTCATTGTTGGCATAAATTATTGACAATTTTAAATGTTTGCTCGTTTCTTACTCATTCTGCAACTTTAACAGTGAGGAATTGTGAGCATATTTTATATCCACAAACTTCAATTGACAGCTATGGCGAAATCGAACTATCTGGAAATGGTTTCACCAAGTTCGAAACTTGGATCCACACTTCCTCCAGACATGTTCAGTTTCAACTGCAACGGCAAAGCTCGCGGAAATGGGTGATTCGACCCCGTGGAACAGCTTTTTTGGTGTTAGAAATCTTCTCCTTTCCCTCAGAAAGCTGTTCTTGAAAAACTGAAGAAGTGCAATGGAGAAAATAAAGAAACCCTAGGGTTAGAGACGTGCACAGCACGGTGGACGGAAGTCGAATGACGGTGTTTACATATTTTGTTACCGTTGGCGCCAAATTATGAGTAATAGTCTCACAACACTATCAATACGAACACAATCTTTTTAGATCAACGTAGATATCAGTTGATGGTTTAAGGGGTAGTGGGGAGTAGTTTGTGTGTATGGAAGGGGGTTGTGGTAGTGGGGTAATTTATTTTAATTCAAGTCAATTCAAACTGTATTAGATAGAAAAACAAGATTTAAGTGTCATCTTACATAGCAAACTATAATATTAATATAAAAAAGTAACTGATAGACGAATTATCAAATATGTTATGAGTTTTATTTCTTTATTTCCTCCAGCGTAGGAGATTTACATAATATATAACAGTTTATGTAATGCGTGATAGGGACTGGGTGATAAATGTATAGCATTTGTTTGAGCTCTCTTCTGAGGGTTTAATAATTTAGTTAAAATTGTTATTTCAGATTCGTTAATTATATCTGAAGGTGCGATCTCATATTCAGCTTCTTTTTTTCTCTCGAATATTTGCGAAATTGAGTGTTAGGTATAAATTACCACTCTCCTTTTTCCATATCGCTCCTGATGTCATCCCGAGAATTCAATAATTATTTAACTTTTTGTTTTAGTAAAGCGCGCATACCCCTACAAAGATGGCATTTTCCTCGACCGTAAACGGGTATTTAGATTCATATAGACTTTCTTAGATTAACCCTCCTAATGTATTGGAAACGAACGAAAGCGTACATGATCGTACACATTTGGAAGAGCTAATCTCAGAGCAAAAACCATGCCTCAGTCGAACGCTTTGTTGACTTTTTTTTTGCCGTGGACTCCATGAAAGTGGCCAAAGAGATTCAAACGTCTTTTCCCCTGCATCCATTTTAGCGGGAATGAAATTTAAACGGACGTTAAAAACGTCGGTTAATTAACGGTTATTGACGTCACTTACTTCCGGGTTATCATACCGCACATGTTATCACCCGCGGGGAAAGATATGGATTGCACATCATGTGTCATATCAGGTGGTACATAACGGCGTATCAGGGATAATAACACTACAGTTTAATGATAATAACAGTTACATGTAGTATTGTATTTGGTTTTGTTGGAAGATATGGCTAAATGTTTGAAGCTTACTATAACCACTTTATATGTGCCGATTAAAAAAATAGGGTTTTCACGGGTACATAAAATACCCGAGAATTAATACAGTACCGTTACCAGATATAAAAGGACACCGAGGCAAACAAATCTCTTGATCGGGGAGCATGGTGCCTCCTTATTATTATTTTTGTTTGTTTGTTTGTTTGTTATTTAGAGAATTTTTTATAATTATTATTCATTTTGATATACACATGGCAGGTTGAATAATTTGCCTGTGTTTTATATACTCAGTTATAAAAGAGAAAACAATGTTGAATATTATTTCAATTCATTAAATTGTACAAGTATTTAAAACAACACTTAAATAATAGAGTTATGAGACATTCTCAAGTTTGGGGTAAAAGCCGTTACATTTCAAGTGGTACAATAACGAAACTGTCGGAAATGGCAGGTGCTCTGTAAGGAAAGACTAAGGGTGGACACATGATGACAGAGATCAATTTATTTATATTCTGGACAATGCTTTTGATATTTGGAAATGCAGCTCATTATGTTTTGACAGTTTTAGGTATAAATTTGAAAAGTGAAAGAAGAAAGGGTATAATAATTATGAACTTTAACCCGGTATTAGTATAAATCTGAAGAATTATTTCTTCGAAGATGTTCATCCCCCCATAACCACACACCCCACCCTCCACCCCCACCCCAGTTGTATACTGTGTAGGGCTACCATTACGGTTTGTGTGAAAATAATAGTTGGTCCAAGTCCAGTTTCCTTGACGGTTATGGTATGAGATACATGTAGGGGAATGGTACAATCACAGTTTCACGCATCTAGAGCACAAATTGTTCATCATCTACTACTTTTCGTTATAATTCAATTGAAAGACTTACTAGAAATCGTATTAAATAAATACCAAACCATTATCATTTAAAAATAAAATCTATTAAAAACAATTGATTGTGCGATGACCGGACTCTATGATGACGTCTACCTAAATATTTTGATGGTTGTCTTAAATCTTGTCTTGTCGTATTCTTAACGGTCTGTTCTCTTGTCGCTCTGGCTTCTGCCAAGTCACTGAGTACCTACTTTGTGGCTTTCTAGGCTTTTTTAAAATTATATATACATGATCATTTATGTGCTACGAATCAGTAGTGTTATTTTACTGGTCCTTTGGGACCAACGAGACCAATATAGGTGGCTTTGAAGTAGAATACCGCTTAAGCCGGTGCCAGAGGGCGTGGAAGGGGTTACTTCTTACATTACTTCTGATGAACAGGCTCAATAAAACCTGGGCTGATAAAGCCCTGATAAAACCGAGTGTGCTGTTTTATTTTCTTAATTGTGTTTGTTTCTTCCAAAGGATAATCTTTATCAATATGTATCACTTATATTGCCTGTTAATGCTGCCGAATATAGCCTGGCGGGAATATCTTTTTTTACTGTCCCGTTTATTGGGATGACAGTAGGGTAAGAGTGAGGTTTGGTGCACTGGCCGTTCTAATTAAGGCGGTAGCCTTGTCAACACTTTTGTGTTTTTGCCTTTTATTCATCTTTAAAGCTGTTCTTTGTTTCTGTGTGTTTGTGGTTGACTGTCGTCCTTGAATGCCAGTTTTCCAGTTCGATTTTTATATCTACTTTGAACATATTTTGTTGCATATTTTTAAAAAAAAACAAAAAAAAACTACAAAAACGCTTTTTCATAACTTCTCAGACTAAACCCTTTAAACAAAAAAAGAAACAAAAAAAGTGTTGACAACCAAAAGAAAACAAACACAAAACAACGCTTTTTTACATATGTATTTTCACATATGTTTAGATTTTAAGAGGTTGGGGCATTGGGGCCGTCGCACACCCTCTGAATCTGTATTGGGCTTTTACCCCAACTTTTATTGCGTCTTAGTTTTTTTTTATTAACAGCTGGGGACCAGTCAATGACACTAACTTCCGGTTATTAAGCTTCCTGTTTTGATGATTTCTTTTATTTTGGAAAAAAATCCCAACACATTGGTGGAAATGAAAATGAAGCTATTTATAGTTTTTAGGTAATCAATTAACTTGGTAAAATATGATACAATCTTGATGTATCATAATATACAGATATCGAAAATATATTTCCCCGTGAGTCACTGAACTTGAACAATTAGTAATTACAAAATAACAAAAGATATCTTTGAGGAAGGGAAACCCCTTAACAAAAATAACGGTATGGCTGTTTACGTTAGTTATTATATCTTGTAAGGAATGTTAAACGTTGATTTGTCGTAAGATTAGTGTAATTTGTTGGCTTATTGCCTGCCACACACTTGATATTTGATTTCTGAGTACAGTATAGATAATTGTTGACACAGACCCATATAAGACGGGCAGAGAGTTACAGCAGGGAGTAAGTATACAGGGAGGAGACACGGACCTTTTTGCCGATTTATGTTGTCGCGCTTGTGTTTCACTACTGCGACTGGTTGTTGCGTGCGTGTGTGAAAAACAGCAAATTCTTGTAAATTATTACACTTACAAACCAACAAAAGGTGGCAAATATAAACATAAGTATTGTTTATGCACATTGTGTCCTCTGATACAGAGCGTGTATTTTACCAGAGGCTCCTTGTAACAAAGACATATTTATCTTTGTCAAGAAGGTAATTTCACGGTGGTGATTATAAGACGAAGCCTAAAAAGAGGTGATGAAAATGCCTCTTTTGAGATATCGGCTGTGAAATTTTATATTTTTCAAATTAAAAATGGTGTACTCGTCAGAGGCCAGTTTCCGTCCAAGCACAGTTTCCGTCATTCTCATTTAAAAAACGTTTTTACACTGCAAATTACTTACGCGATGTCACTTATTGTCAAGCGTTTATAACTGAAGATTGGAAACAGGAAAAACAACCACAAAGTAAATAAGGGGTACAAAAACGAAAAGGGATTTCTTCGAAAAATGTATTTACTTCCTTATGTGGCGTTGGGGATGCGCGCGCATACTGCCGCATAATAAACTATTAAAAAAATAACACTGTAATGACGTCATAATTTTATCACTCTTCAGTGGACGCAGTTAAATAGACCGTGATTATTTAGGTTCACCAAAGAGCAGCAACTCGTACAACCTGTATCTGTTTGATTTACATAGAGATACCCATCTTTACAGTGTAAAATTTGTTTTACATTGACTATTCCAGGCGTATTGTTATAACGATCGAGGTGACTGATGGAACAATGCAAACATACCATTTTTACAATGAAATTGTTGAATAGACTTGCAAACACGTTTCTAATTCATAAAAGTTTACTGTATCTTGACCTAGTTGAATCTATCACTCGATAAAATACATGACGGAAACTGGGCTTGTGAACAAAATGATTTCTCAGTTTTAGTCTATTTATAAACAGGTCACGTGCCACTTCGATAATTTATATAAAACAAAATTCTTTGGTATCAAATTTCCAGGAAGAGGTAACCTAATAGAAAATAGAGCAAAAATTGTCAGGGTACATAGATTTGTCTGAAAAATTAGTTTATGTTTACATAAGTGACGGAAAGTGGCCCCCGACGAGTATAGCTGTTGCAAACGAGATAAAAAATATGGATCATATTAGGCATTAATAATAACAAAAAGTGAATAGTAGATATATTATCTTTGTCAAGAAGGTAATTTCGTGATGTTGATTATAACAGAAAGCTGTAAAAAAAAAAAGGCTGCGATGTTCAGATATATGGTAGGTTCAAACAAGGGCTGTTTTACGGACGTTATCCTTAATCTCTATATAAACAACATACATGTGATATTATCTGGGAGATTGGTGAATTTTTTAAGGAGATCTAGGCAGCTGGATCTAGTTTTTTTTCTTAAAGTATATATATTTTAGCGTGATAGCGATATTTTTTACTCAAAATCAAATAAATTGATACACATTTAAAACTATGGGTGTGCCACAGGGTAGCATGTACTATCTGTCACCCTCAAATATAAAAATTAATAGTATAGTTAAATGCATCAATGCTGGTGTGGATTGTTCTCTATATGTTTTGAATTTTGTTAAATGTAATATCATTCAAAAAAACATGAACACTAATTGAGAGACGACTTCAGCAATGTCTCAATAAACTTCAGGCCTGGTCTGATGAAAATGGATCATGGTTTTAAATTTCCAAAATCTAAAACTAGTTATAATGTATGCAATTTTGTCAACTGCGTAAACATCATGAAGACCCTCATAAATTTGCAACAAGGGGGAGTAACGGTATGTAAAACATAATGATACAACAGGAGCATGGACACTTACATGTACATGTATCAAGAGAAAGAAAAAGAAAGGTGTGACTTTGAACTTGTAATTCGGTAGAGATGTTCATCATCTTAAAAATAACTCATTTTAAATCTTATTCAAATATTACAAAAACCTTGAACTTGCTTGCAAGATATCACTATTACTAGCAGTAACAATATAAGCTCTATAGTTTAAGTTAAGTAAGCAAGTACATGTAAGTACATAAACTGCTGAGTGACGAATAGTCATGTGTCAGATGTGAATCAGTAACAAATATTGATATTCGAACTTAAAAGTCTCCTATTTTACAATATGATTTTGAAATAATCATAGAACGATTCATTCAAGCTTAAAATATGAATAACTTCCCCGCAATAGCTCGTTAGTTACTGCTACATGCTCTGTTCCTGTATATTGCGAAGGATGTCCTCAGCTCAGAGTTCTTTTCAGAAATATTATTTTATAAATATGCCTTTTTTTCAGATGAAATATATTTTGTATATGTATATTTATTGTTATCTAATTACAGTGATTTTTAAAGGAATGTTTGTACCCCTAGAAGACGAATCATTGGCTGATGATGAAGCCTTGTTTGGGTCAGGTCACGGGGCATGGGACCATTCTCCACAGTCTGGGCAGTTGAACGGGAATGGTAACCATGGTAACACAGACGTTTCAAATATATTGCACTATCAGACTGACAGTTTGGATGATTTAAGTTTGGTGAATACAGCATTAAATATGCAGGTAATTTTCTCCATTATTAGTCTGCTCTCACAGTCTGGTAACCGGAGTCGAGGTAATATAGCATCCAAGGTTTAAGTTTTCCCAAAATTAATATGTCCTTTCCATGACTCTGAAAACCTTTAAGATAATCATATGCAAACAAAACTAGGATTAAATGTTGTTGTTTTTTCAGAACAAGATGATGTGTAATGAACTAGTCTGTACTGGCAAGGTTATTTATTAAATGCATTGTGTCAAAGGTCAGAAAGGGGTATTTTCCCCCATTCTCTGTTGTTTAATATATGTATGTAAAGGGATTTTCATAATATTAGACAGAAAGACATCACAAGATCTGAAGAAAATTTGTCACAAACAGTTCACATATCATCAAAGTCAAGGTTGCATTAGGGGTGAACAATCAAAATGGGTATATTTTATGTCTGTTCTTGAATTTTAAAACCTTTTCTGATGTGAAGATGAAATTTGGCAGAAGTATTTCTGCTTCATGGAAAACGGGGGGAAAACGAGATAAAAGATGTCGTCAAACAAAATCAAAATAAGTACATACATGGTGAAGCATTTTTAGGGCTCGACGTTAACTTTACGGACAGCTTGTCCATAGGGCAAGTTAACTCTGAAATTTACTTGCCCATGCCAGTTTATTGGTTGCCCAATTATTTGGACCCAAAGTGTTTATTTTATAAGGATATACTGTTTGTACGCTATTGTTACAAACAACATATATCATTATCGTATTTTGTAGCATGGTCACAGAAAATTCCCTTTGTAATAGCACAGGTGTAAATTGTTTAATTGAAAATAACACCTGTCAGAATAAATAGTGTACTACAACTACCAGTTATTGGAAGTTAGAGTATGGCAGGGAGCTGAAATGGACATGCTACAAAACAAATAGAGTATGGTGTCATCTCGTTGGTTAATTTAAACAACTCGCCCATCTTGATGTTTAAATTAACCAACTCAATGAGACCATACTCTATTACATAAAACAAAAATGCAAAAGATATAAGGAATATCCAATTATTTATCAAATTCAAGCGTATTCTTGTATTTGTATAGCAAAATGTTTGTTTGGTGTCAACAAACAATAGTCTTAACAATCTTGATCGTCCAAGCGTTTAAATAATGAATACTAAGTAGAAAATACTATTCTATTCTATTATGTTAATTCAGACTGTAGCACAGTCTATCGATCATAATCAAATGTGTTTAGATGCCAGACAACATGTTTTCATAGTAAATGAAAGCATCTCGTTACCAAAATGGCGTAGAAACATAGACGAAAAAAAGCATTATTAGACAAGTGAGTTTTGTCATATTATCTGTAGTCCTTATCACTCAGTTTTGAAGTTGCCCGATGGGATTGAGCCTTTGAGACTTTACCTGCCCGGATCAATGTTTTACCTGCCCAGGGCAAGCGGACAATCCTTAACGTCGAGCCCTGATTTTCTGCCACCACTTGCATGCATAATTGTGGCATTTTCCAAATTATTCTTAAAGGGACACCTGGCAATCTTGATTTTTTAAAAACTCAGGGCATCCAATTAGTTTTTCTGCATAACTTGTATTTTTCAGTCATTAATATTAATTACAAGAATAGAATAAAGCAAATTGTTTTTATGCTGCCCGAAGGGCGAGCAAATAGTTGGCGCTTTGTTCGTGTGTCCGTCACACTTTCTTGTCCGTAGCATATCTTCAAAACTACTGAGGACTGCACTGAAACTTCAAACAGTGATAGAGGGCAATGAGAGGAAGTGCAGAGTGCAAGAACCATAACTCTGTCAGAATTTTTGTCTGGAGCATATCTTCAAAACTACTGATGGGACTGCAATGACACTACACACAATGGTAGAGAGCAGTGAGTGAAAGTGCAGACTGCAAGAACTGAAACTCTGTCCTCATTCAAATTAGAGTTATTGTCCTTTGTAATTTTATACTTAGAATTTTTGTCTGGAGCATATCTTCAAAACTACTGATGGGACTGCAATGAAGCTTTACACACTGATAGAGGGAAATGAGAGGAAGTGCAGAGTGTAAGAACCATAACTCTAATTCAAATTAGAGTTACTGCCCTTTTTAATTTTATACTTAGATTTTTTATCTGGTGCATAAACTACTGATGGAACTGCAAATTGAAAACTGCTGGGCGATACAAGGCCATATGATAAGTTGAGGATACATTTCGGAAAGCATCCATCGGTTGTACAGATTTTCTTGTTGCATATTATTAATGTTGATTATTATTGTACCAATAATATAATTAAATCTACGGTAGAATGAGACAAAAAAGGAAAAGTCAGAATTGTATTAATTATATGCAAGCAGGTTTAAAGTTGAAAACGATGCAGGATAAATAAATGGAGATCTTAATTTCAGTGCTTGATAAACACTTCAAGATGGCTGTGTGTCACTTTAATAGACCTTTTACAATACAAACTTCTTGATTTTCTGTAAAGTTTTAATTGGGTTGGTTTATATCAATCATTCATCTTCAATTATTTGTGCTCTGTATTCAAATGTTTTGCTGTAGCGCAATAACTTACGAATGGTTTTATATATGGTCTGGGCCCATGCTTTGTGCATGGTTTGATAAATGGTCTGCATCCATGCTTTGTGCTGGGCATAGTCTTAAAATAGAAGTCCCTAGTGAAAATTGTTGAACTCAGGGACACAAGGTTAAAGTAGCTGACTGTAAATAATATCATTTCTATCAATTAGGATCAAGGTCAAGACAACACCATGATAGGACAGGGGTCAGGTGGTGCTCAGTCAAACATGCCCACGCCCATACCAGGGTCATCTAAAGATACAAACACGCCAAAGCCTGGAACATCTAGAGACACAAACAATGTTACCAAGGAGAATGAAGAACCTGTTGTCAGGAATAAGACCTTCAAAAACAAAGAAAATAAAAGCAAAAATGTGAATCAAAGAAACACACCAAATCCTCTTACGAATGGATTTAGTGAGACAGTGACTTTGTCCGGGAGAAGAGATCCTGGTTTTAGTGAAACAGTGACTTTATCTGGGAGGAGTGATCCTCCTTCAAGAACTTCAGCTGCTACATGGAAACCTAAGTTGCAGTATAAAAAATATGACAATGATATTGACAGTACAGGGAGGAAGAGTAAAAACTCGATTAAACAAAAGAAGCAGAATATGAATAAAAACTCGGTGCTAATCCAGCAAACTCCAGAAAATCTGCCATGTGCGAACGATTCTCCGGAATCTAATGATTACATGTTATCACAGTTTATCAATCCAAACATGGATCCGAGGAATGTTTCCACTATAGATGACCGCCGTAGAAGAAACCATGTGATAACGCCGCAACAGGTCGACAATGACAGTGATTTGGATGATTTTTATTCCGTACATGGTAAAAAAAGGCCACACAACAACGATGGGTTAAATCATCACGACACTCTAAATGGGATTGACGATGATGACTCTAGTCAGACTTCGATTAAAATTTGTGACACTAATAATTTTATACGCTTTCAAAACAATCTGTGGGACAATAAGGACAGGGATAAGAACAGAAATACATCTCGAATTGTTGAGCCTTTTACGGCACACTTGAATCATGCTGATTTGGAAACAGATTCAGACCTTCCGGATGAAAATACGACTGTTTTGAAACTGCAAAACCCGGTAACGATCCAGGGTCAGGGAACCGTTCCCAAACCTGATCTGGGCCGAGCAATAGTTGTCTCTTTTCCGCATAATAATTTATCTGATAATGCATTGCAGTTAAATAGCTCACAGATTAGTCCCACTGTTTTAACACGTTCTAATTCAACGGGTGTATCTATCGGAAATGTCCCTACATCAATGCCTTTGAGTCATGCTTCGTCTGATTCCCTGTTGGGCAGCCTGCCTTCCAATCTTCCATCCAACATACTTTTTGGTGAGGGTGATAATGATTACTTATTGGCTCAAGAACTTCAACGAAAATATAACAGAGAAAATGTTGAGATCCAGTCTCGCGGACAGTACGATCATCCTTCAACCAGTGATAATTTTAGAAATTTTACAAATCGACGGGATTTTCAAACTAATATAGATGAACCAGAATCAAATTATTTCACTGCTTATGCTAATGAATCGGAAACAGGTAATGGCAGATTAACGACTGATCTATACGACCCTGGTGAGGACCACTACATACAGGTGGAGTTACAGTCACGCGGTCCCAGTGGAGTTGGTAATCAGGAGACGATAACAACCTTGCAGCCAGAGGTGATCACAATACCCCACGAAATACAGAGTGATGAGCTGTACCCAGAGACGAGCAATCATGAACCGAGCAGATTTTACCCAACACAGACAGGTTTGATATGTAACATATTATTAACCCTTAACCCGCTACATTTATATAATGGACTGTTCTTTCTTTGAATTAAGATCATTCCATTTATGTGACAAAGGGGTGTTTTGGTCAAATAACTGATCAGCAGCCAGACATTGTAAACCCTGATCAGTATCAGTGTTTACAATGGACGCAAAAGCTACTATAGTCATACTTAGCTGGTTACTGGTTAAATCGTAAACTAGGTTTGGTGCCTTTCGTAACTTGTCAAAGATACTAACATGCCAAATAATGATAAAATTGCACAAAAAAACGGTTGATCATAAACTCTATCCAGGTGTTAGGTCATATAATAATGTTTATGTGCCAATTAAAAATATAGGTTTATTAATGGGTTCTGTGACTGTTTATGCGTAAAATTAATTATGAGTTGGTTAATTCGACGCTCAGGTATTGGGGGTTTAGCCCGACTGGTTAAAGCCATTTATAGTGTGGCTATAGAGTTTGGATTCTCAAAATACATAACTTATATATACATGTAATATATACCTCATCGTCATTAGGCTTCAAAACGGTGTACATTTGTTTTAAAATTTGGCTGTTGGTGGGATAGCTACTTTAAATAACTTGGTAAATCTAAATATTATTATTTTATAAATTAATTTTGGATCATTTTATTACTGCATTATTCCTTAAAACAAATTCCAGGGCTTTTCCTAGGTATTCTGGGAAAAACGCCCCTAGATCGAATTGGGAATTTTTTATCGACAAATTGCCAAAATTCGGAAATTAATACATTATGAACAATTATCATGTAAATAGTGATCTGAGCCTGTTAGAGTGTTAACAACAATCATTTACTGAAATGAGTGGGTGGAGTGACATGGACACAATAGAAAATGTATTTAATTTTATTATTTCTTTAAATTGGGGGGAAAAATGTGGTTTATGCCATTGGGAAGGGGCCGTTATCAATCAGCCCCGTTGCACTACTAGGAAAAGCCCTGAATTCACCTATAAATATGGTAAAAAACACAAAAAGGTGATTGTGTTGTAATCAATTGCAAAAGTGTCTTATCTCAACAACTGTCTAGGCCATTTCTATGTTGTCATGACAGTAACTGATAGCATTATGATATTTAGTAAATGGTTTTTGATAAATATGAATATATGATATTGATTATTAAAACTTATTGACATTGCTTTTATCTAACTTTATCTTTAGGTCAGATAAAACAGGATGTGTGATTCGTGTGTTTTTTCATTTCAACTCAGACATATTTGGAATCTGGATTTTAAAAAAATCTATAAAAAAAATCTAGATGTTTGATTCATTACATGGACCGAGTATTAACTTTCATACCCCATCCATCCCCTTCTCCAAGAAGCAAAAATGGGGTTGGCTGGGGTATGAAATAAAACCTTAACTTCAGCTTAAAAAGTTTGCATATTGCAAAATAAAAACATTTAATAGGTAATTTTAAACAGGATAGCACATTTTTCAGTAAAAAAATGTTTTTAAACGTGTTTTATTGTCGAAATATCCTTTATAAAATCATGCTAATATAAGCTTTCCCATGGCTTAATGGTATTAAGGCGGGACCACGTAATGTCATAACCAGTTGATTTTAGAGAAGACTTAAATTGAATATTTAAAAACAAAACGCCAACAAAACATTCCTACCTTAGTTACTATTTGTTTTCAACATGTATTAAGAACCACACAACTTGTTTTATTTGGCCTCAGGTAAACCTTCATTGTTAACTCACGCAACTTGTCATATCTTTTAGATGTTTAATACTAAACTATATTAAAGTGTATTTACAAAAGATAAAAACATCTTAAAGGGATGGACTTCATTATAGTCCATTTTCTTTTCTGGACCATCCTGGCTTCACAGCAATTAAATAGGGTGTATTCAATCCTTGGTTTTGATTATAATAAAATAATTCATGATAGACACAAATTCACAGGTTAACAAGTTAATTATTTTGTTATTAGCGAAAACAACTATTGATTAACTGCTTGTTACATTGATGTTTTTAAAACAGTGTTTGTATGCGTTAAACCAAGATTCTGCACATTGTTGAACACTCTAGTCTCTACAAATCATTTCCATCGCTTCAACATTTAAAAACAGTGTTTGTATGAGTTAAACCAAGATTCTGCGCGTTGTTGAACACTCTAGTCTCTACAAATCATTTCCATCGCTTCAACATTTAAAAACAGTGTTTGTATGAGTTAAACCAAGATTCTGCGCGTTGTTGAACACTCTAGTCTCTACAAATGATTTCCATCGCTTCATTACTTTTATTGACATCACAAGTCAGCATCGAAGTAACTTAATATCTTTCTTAGGTAATATGTCCTTCAGAGTTAGTTAAACATTTTTCTGATTATGAGCTGAGTGGTTAGAGTCTCTGACTTGAAATCACTTGCCCTCTCATCGCTGTGGATGCGATCCCTCGTGGGATAAGGATGGGAAAAGGATTCTTTATGTGATGAAGCTATCCAGCTGGCTTGCGGAACATCGCTGGTTCTACCTAGGTGCCTTCCTGTGCATAAAAATTGCCCGGACAGCCACCTGAGGTCTTCCTCTACTAATGGAAGCTGGAAAGTTGCCATAGGACCTTAGCTGTTGGGTGTGACTATAGAATCCAGTTCAGTTCTATTTATGAATTTTCTTTCACATGAATATTGTTTTATTTGTTCACCTATAGATATGTAATAAGTACCTTATAATCCATATGTATTAAACGTACTACTTCATCCAGGGCATCCTGAGTTTTCCATCCAGGAGGAAGGTCCGAGGGATGAGCCTGCGATTGTGGATGATGAAGCATATGCACGCATGATACAGGAACAACTCAACACGGATATAGAGCTACAGGATGAACAATATGCCAGGATTCTGCAGGTGATTATATTGTATTATTGTAATGGGGAGGTTCTGGGCTAGGATTGGCAGCTTGGTAGTCTATGTACGTCTACAGGTCTCTCAGTGTTGTAGCCAGATCATAAATAAAACTGAGGCAAATTCTATCCGTCCGTATGTGTTCTTGTCCGCACAATACCTCCAACATTCTTCTTGTGATTTTCACAAAACTTCACAGGAACTATCAGCATGATGCCGAGTAGCGCATATTGTCAGGATGTTCTGGTTGAATAATTTCTGGCATAGTTAGGGGACTTTGGAGTTTTTAGCTCTACTGGCCAAAGGCCAGACGAGCTTATAATGCGATCACTTTTCGTCCATCTGTCTGTTAGCAATTTTATTAAATCGACATCATTTGAAACCGCTTGAAAGATTTTGATGAAACTTTTATTACAATGTAGGATAAAATTAGGTCAAATTTAAGTAAATTTCAAACGACATCTCCTCCGAAACCACTTGTGAAATATATCAAACATGTTCCTTGGGTTGGCCTCTATCAAGTTTGTGTTTTTCATTATCGTCAAATAATCAAAATGGCCGCCAAAGGCGATCCAAAGTTTACTTAGAGTTATATAGGAAAAGGCTAATACGATCATCTTCTCTGAAACCGCTTGAAGGATTTTGATGAAACTTCATTACAATGATCTTTAGGATAGTCCCCCTCAGAACTGTGTTTTTCGCGGCTGCCAGTCATCCAAGATGGCCGCCATGGCTAAAATTAGGTCAAATTTAAGGAAATTTCAAACAACATCTCCGACGAAACCACTTATTCCATTCTTCTGAAATATCATATACATGTTCCTTGGGTTAGCCTCTATCAAGTTTGTGTTTTTCGTTATCGTCGAATAATCAAAATGGCCGCCACAGACACCCAAGGTTTACATAGAGTTATATAGGAAAACGTTAAAAAAATGACGTCTTCTCTGAAACCGCTTGAAGGATTTTGATGAAACTTAATCACAATGATCTTTGGGTTAGTCCCACTCAGATTTGTGTTTTTGGGCCCTCCAGTCGTCCATGATGGCCACCATGGCTAGTGGCCACCATGACTAAACTTAGGTCAAATTTAAGGACATTTATCAAACGACATATTATGACTTATTCCATTCTAGTTAAATTCCTGTTGTTGGCCTCTATCAAGTTTGTGTTTTTCGTTGTCGTCAAATATTCAAAAAGGCCGCTACGATAACCCAAAGTTTACATATATATATATAGAAAACATGTTTCTTGGGTTGGCCTCTATCATGTTTATGTTTTTGAATCACATCATACCAGTAGAGCGTCTGCAGGTCCACTTGGGCCTCTTGTTTTAATCTGAAGCTGGTCCGCCCAGCTCCTATGTTTTTCATCCAATTTTCACAAAACTTCATAGGAAATATCAGTATGATATCTAGTAGTGCATATTCTCAGAACATTCCGGTTTAGTAATATTCGAAAGAGTAACGGGACTTTTTTCGAATCTAAAGCTTGTCAGCTCAACTCCTACATTTTTCGTCCGATGTTCATGAAACTTTATAGAAATATCACTGTGATGTCTAGTAGTGCATATTGTCAGGACAATCCAGTTAAATGATTTTTGGCGGAGTTATGACACTTTGAAGATTTTCAAATGTAAAGCATTTCTGCTCTACTCCTCATACATTTTTCGTCCGATGTTCATGAAACTTTATAGAAATATCACTGTGATGTCTAGTAGTGCATATTGTCAGGACAATCCAGTTTAATGATTTTTGGCGGAGTTATGACACTTTGAAGATTTTCAAATGTAAAGCATTTCCGCTCTACTCCTCATACATTTTTCATCTGATATTTGTGAAACTTGGTAGGAAGTATCAATAGGATGTTTAGAAGCGCATAATGTCAGGACGTTCTGGTCGATTTTGTTTTCCAGATTTACATGACTTTGAAGTTTTTCAAATATAAAGCTTGTCCACACAACTCCTCCAAGATTTTTCATCTGATTGTATGTCACATCCATCAGTTCATCCATCTATAGCATCCATCAGTTCTATCAATTCTATCAATTTCTTGTTTGTTCAGGGTTTTTTCCGGCTTCATCAATACTTACTGACGAGTTGAGTTTTCCAGCTGTGTGCTTTATATATTATATGGATAGGTCTATGACCAGCATCACAATTGGTGTTGAAATTGTTTACCAAACTTAGATTCAATCATCAAACTCGTTTGATCTTCAGTTCTACTGTGTCATCCATTCTGTCCGTTATATATTTTAAGCAGATTGTGCTGCACGATTTTTGATTCAGAAGATAATAAACTATTCTATGATTCAGGAGAGTGAGGGAGACCCCCATCATTACGGTGGTCAGTGTCAGACTCGCCATCACAGACTGCCACGTAGTGAGAGCGAGGACAGTGACTACCAGCCGCTACGTACACGTATGAACCGTGACTCGCTCACTAGGGATTCTTCATGGGAAAGGCCCCTTAGAGTGGGCCCTCCTAGGGGCCCTCCAAGCTACAATGTATGTATGAATATTATATGATTTACTTATTAACAAATTTAAAAATTTAGCATTCAGGGCCCTGTTTTATTAAACATCTTATGATAAGTCTTAACTTTTAAAATCATTTACGTTTTTCACCTAAGCATTCAATGTAGACAATCATGTGAGCACGTAGTGCTGACATATCACATGTATAAAAAATGAAATGAAATCACGTTTATTTGAAAAGTGTAATTTATAGTGAAGCATTTAAGAAATTGATTTACGATCAAAATGGTCATACGTTGTTTCATAAAACGGGACCAAAGAGTGTAACTTGTTTACTTTATTTTTGAAATAACTTGTTCTAGTTATTACAGTACTGGGTGTTTTTCTCAAAATAACTAGATATATTCAGATACCCATTCATTTTCATCTATTTTTAAATCCGTTTTCTATCAAAACCAGAATTTTCCTGTTACATATGATATTTTTCCCGGGTTGTCTTTGTCTTTGTTGTTAACTAATTTGCCATTACATTTTTTACTCAATGTTTAGAAATCGTTTATGCAAGCTCTTAAATATGGTGCATGTTGCATAACAACAGTGGTAATAAGTTGACTCTAGGGCTATCATCCCTAATAGTGCCATCAGTATTCAATTAGATGGTCAAGTTTTCTCTTGAAAAGATTCATCCTTGGGGTTTATTACGAAGCAACTAGTTTTATTAAAGGCATTAACCCACCAATTAAAGGCAAAATTACACTACAAAATCATTTATCCAAACCCTGTCCAGGTCATAAAATAATGTATATTTACCAATTAAAAGTGTAGGTTTATCTTAAAATAGCTGTGATTGAATAGGTAACTCTTAATTCGACGCTCCAGTTTTAGAGTTTTGCCTGGCTGGTTAAAGTCATTTATATTGTGTCTATAGCGTTTGAATTCACAAAATATGTATACCTTGTCGTCAGTAGGTTCAACAACGGTGTCACACCGTTACCGTGTACATATGTTGTCAAATTTGACTGTTACTGGCAGGATAGGTACTTTCAGAAAAAAAGTTTTTTCATGAAAGTATCCTAAATAAGTTATTTTATCTAAAGTAAGAGGAATGAACTCTTACTCTGTGTCAAAGGGAAATAATTGTTTTCTTGAAAATAAATTGTTTTAAATAACTTAAATAAGTTACACCTCCGACTGTTTAGTAAAGAAACCAGCAATACATATATCAAGGCCAGCAATACATGTAACAAGGCCAGAAATACACGTAACAAGGCCATCAATACATGTAACAAGGCCAGCAATACATATATCAAGGCCAGCAATACATGTAACAAGGCCATAAATACACATAACACGGACAGCAACACATATATCAAGGTCAGCAACACATATATCAAGGTCAGCAATACATATATCAAGGCCAGCAATACATGTAAAAGGCCAGCAATACATGTAACAAGGCCACATTTGCAATACATATATCAAGGCCAGCAATACATGTAAAAGGCCAGCATTACATGTAACAAGGCCACATTTGCAATACATATATCAAGGCCAGCAATACATATATCAAGGCCAGCGATACATATAACAAGGCCAGCAATACATATATCAAGGCCAGTTTTTTTAATTATAAAATCACCTGTGTCAGACTCCATGGTTATATAAACACCGGTTTCAGACTCCATGGTTATATAAACACCTGTGTCAGACTCCATGGTTATATAAACACCTGTGTCAGACTCCATGGTTATATAAGCACCTGTGTCAGACTCCATGGTTATATAAACACCTGTGTCAGACTCCATGGTTATATAAACACCGGTTTCAGACTCCATGGTTATATAAACACCTGTGTCAGACTCCATGGTTATATAAACACCTGTGTCAGACTCCATGGTTATATAAACACCTGTGTCAGACTCCATGGTTATATAAGCACCTGTGTCAGACTCCATGGTTATATAAACACCTGTGTCAGACTCCATGGTTATATAAACACCTGTGTCAGACTCCATGGTTATATAAACACCTGTGTCAGACTCCATGGTTATATAAGCACCTGTGTCAGACTCCATGGTTATATAAGCACCTGTGTCAGACTCCATGGTTATATAAACACCTGTGTCAGACTCCATGGTTATATAAACACCTGTGTCAGACTCCATGGTTATATAAACACCTGTGTCAGACTCCATGGTTATATAAGCACCTGTGTCAGACTCCATGGTTATATAAACACCTGTGTCAGACTCCATGGTTATATAAGCACCTGTGTCAGACTCCATGGTTATATAAACACCTGTGTCAGACTCCATGGTTATATAAACACCTGTGTCAGACTCCATGGTTATATAAACACCTGTGTCAGACTCCATGGTTATATAAACACCTGTGTCAGACTCCATGGTTATATAAGCACCTGTGTCAGACTCCATGGTTATATAAACACCTGTGTCAGACTCCATGGTTATATAAGCACCTGTGTCAGACTCCATGGTTATATAAACACCTGTGTCAGACTCCATGGTTATATAAGCACCTGTGTCAGACTCCATGGTTATATAAACACCTGTGTCAGACTCCATGGTTATATAAGCACCTGTGTCAGACTCCATGGTAATATAAGCACCTGTGTCAGACTCCATGGTTATATAAACACCTGTGTCAGACTCCATGGTAATATAAGCACCTGTGTCAGACTCCATGGTTATATAAACACCTGTGTCAGACTCCATGGTTATATAAACACCTGTGTCAGACTCCATGGTTATATAAGCACCTGTGTCAGACTCCATGGTTATATAAACACCTGTGTCAGACTCCATGGTTATATAAACACCTGTGTCAGACTCCATGGTTATATAAACACCTGTGTCAGACTCCATGGTTATATAAGCACCTGTGTCAGACTCCATGGTTATATAAACACCTGTGTCAGACTCCATGGTTATATAAACACCTGTGTCAGACTCCATGGTTATATAAGCACCTGTGTCAGACTCCATGGTTATATAAGCACCTGTGTCAGACTCCATGGTTATATAAGCACCTGTGTCAGACTCTATGGTTATATAAGCACCTGTGTCCGACTCCATGGTTATATAAGCACCTGTGTCAGACTCCATGGTTATATAAGCACCTGTGTCAGACTCTATGGTTATATAAGCACCTGTGTCCGACTCCATGGTTATATAAGCACCTGTGTCAGACTCCATGGTTATATAAGCACCTGTCTCAGACTCCATGGTAATATAAGCACCTGTGTCAGACTCCATGGTTATATAAACACCTGTGTCAGACTCCATGGTTATATAAGCACCTGTGTCAGACTCCATGGTTATATAAGCACCTGTGTCAGACTCCATGGTTATATAAACACCTGTGTCAGACTCCATGGTTATATAAACACCTGTGTCAGACTCCATGGTTATAGAAGCACCTGTGTCAGACTCCATGGTTATAGAAGCACCTGTGTCAGACTCCATGGTTATATAAGCACCTGTGTCAGACTCCATGGTTATATAAGCACCTGTGTCAGACTCCATGATTATGTAAGCACCTGTGTCCATGATTACTCCTGTTTCAGACTCCCCAAGCAGCCACTAATGTCTCTGACAGCAGGATCCGTGGTCAGAGCACTTGGGCTCGTCCGTTAACACACGGAAATCAGGAACGCAGCAGCGACTTTGCCTATCTTGATAATGTGCATGATCTGCCCCTGGCTAGAGAACGTAAGTTGTTGTTTATTGATTATAGACTTATAAACATCATATTGATTTTCAGACAATTTTTAGCTCTACTGATCAGAGATCAGCAGAGCTTATGCCGTGGTGCGGCGTCGTCGTCCGTCTGTCTGTCCGTCTGTCCGTCTGTCCGTAAACTTTTATTTGTAGCGACTTCACAGCTGAAACTACTGGATGGATATTCATGAAACTTTACAGAAATGTTGCCCATAAAGTCTAGTTGATCCTAGCAAAAATTCATGTTGATGTGAAATCCAAGATGGCCGCCAAAGCTAAAAATAGAGTTTTAAAATACAAGTTTGTAGCGACTTCTTCTTGAAAACTATAAGTGATATTGATATGGGACTTTTTCTAAAATGATCAGCATGACATGATGTTGATCCTAGTCAAAAATCGTTTTGATTCAACGTTAAACATGGCTGCCAGCGGCCATCTTTGTTTACATAGAGTTATATAGTAAAAACTTGTAGCGACTACTTCTCTGAAACTACTTGGCGGATTGTCATGAAACTTTACAGGAATGTTGCTCTTGATGTCTAATTGATCCTAGAAAAATGTCAGGTCGGCCGGAAATTCAAGATGGCCGTCACAGCTAAAAATAGATTTTTAAAAAATAAGTTTGTATCGACTACTTCTTGAAAACTATAAGTGATATTGATATGGGACTTTTTCTAAAATGATCAGCATTACATGATGTTGATCCTAGTCAAAAATCGTTTTGATTCAACGTTAAACATGGCTGCCAGCGGCCATCTTTGTTTACATAGAGTTATATAGTAAAAACTTGTAGCGACTACTCCTCTGAAACTACTTGGCGGATTGTCATGAAACTTTACAGGAATGTTGCTCTTGATGTCTAATTGATCCTATCAAAATTTCAGGTCGGCCGGAAATTCAAGATGGCCGTCACAGCTAAAAATAGATTTAAAAAAAATAAGTTTGTAGCGACTACTTCTTGAAAACTATAAGTGATATTGATATGGGACTTTTTCTAAAATGATCAGCATGACATGATGTAGATCCTTGTGGAAAATTATTTTGATTCGACGTTAAACATGGCTGCCAGTGGCCATCTTTGGTTACATAGAGTTATATAGTAAAAACTTGTAGCGACTACTCCTCTGAAACTACTTGACGGATGTTCATGAAACTTCACAGGAATGTTGCTCTTGATGTCTAGTTGATCCTAGAAAAATGTCAGGTCGGCCGGAAATTCAAGATGGCCGCCACAGCTAAAAATAGATTTAAAATAAATAAATTTGTAGCGACTACTTCTTCAAAACAATAAGAGATATTGATATGGGACTTTTTCTAAAATGATCAGTATGACATGATGTTGGTCCTTGTCGAAAATCGTTTTGATTTGACCTTAAACATGGCTGCTTTGTTTACATAGAGTTATATAATGAAAACTTGTAGCGACTACTTCTTTGAAACTACCTGACGGATTTTCATGAAACTTTACAGGAATGTTGCTCTTAATGTCTTATTGATCTTTGCAAAATTTCAGGTCGGCCTGAAATTCAAGATGGCCGCCACGGTTAAAAATAGATTTTCAAAAAAAAAGTGTAGCGACTACTTCCTGAAATCAAAATCAATCAGTAGAGCTTCAAGGTCATTGACCTCTTGTTATTTATGCCATGGTGCGATGTCCATCGTGCATCCATCTGTCTGTCTGTCCGTAAACTTTTTTTGCAACGACTACTTCTCTGAAACTACTGGATGGATTTTCATGAACCTTTACAGGAATGTTGCCCATTATGTCTAGTTGATCCTAGCAAAAATTCACGTTGATGTGAAATCCAAGATGACCACCATAACTAAAATTGGTTTTTAAAAAACAAGTTTGTAGCAACTACTTCTTGAAAACTATAAGCGATATTTATATGGGACTTTTTAAAATGATCAGCATGACATGATGTTGGTTCTTGCAGAAAATTGTTTTGATTCAACGTTAAACTTGGCTGCCATCTTTGTTTACATAGAGTTTATTATATAGTAAAAACTTGTAGCTACTACTCCTCTGAAACTACTGGACTGATTTTCATGAATCTTCGCAACAATGTTGCTCTTGATGTCTAATTGATCCTAGCAAAATTTCAGGTCGGCCGGAAATTTAAGATGGCCACTAGGCTAAAAATTGATTTTTGAAAACACAAGTTTGTTGCGACTACTTCTTCAAAACTATAAGTGATATTGATATGGGACTTTTTTTTAACATAAGATTGATGCATGCATAACTTCCTCTCACTTACTACAGTTGCTGCCACGCGGATTACGACTGATCACACTCTACACGGGGATTTTATCTCACCGCGGACACTCTGATTTTGTCCCCGCGATCGGTGGACAGTCCACTCAACGCGGGGACAATAACTATCGACCACCGCGACACAATCACCGCGATTCGGCGTGATCCGTTTTGATTCGCACACCGCTTTACCCGGTGTGAAATCGCAGGCCATCGCCGCGATTTTCCTTCAGTATCAATGTACACTTTTGCAGTCAATTTAATGCATTATTATTCAATAACTGTTAAAAAATCGAAGCAGAAGACAATTTTATTTTGTTTTCGAAAAATTAAAATGCCCGGATAAGGTATTCACGAGAGTTATACGGCGGTTCCTATTACCTACTTCGCGGTGACTGAACATAAAATTCAATTAGTAATTCTTATACTGAACATTAGAATTATATTTTTAATTAATCGTTATTTGTAACACATTTACTATTCTGCTGTTGATTAATACACTGATGGGTTCTTTAGTCAGAATAATCCGAAAAAATTGTAAAAAATTCCAGGTCATAAACCCGTTATTAGTGCTGCCCTGTTAATATACACACATCGCAAAGGATTGTGGGTAGCCAATTTATGTCAGGTGAAGAGAAATGCGACTTTTGGACAACAAAAACGAAAAATATGTGGTATTAAATGCATTAAAAGTTTGAAATACGTATTGCTTTGGAAATTTATTCTTTGTATTTATCAGTTGTATTACATTTTTATTGATCCCTGCTCTAATTTCCCCCGCGTTCCCCCGCGAACCTATCACAGAGAATCGCGGTGATTGCTTTCTTTCGAGACTGGATTTTGCAATCGCCGCGATTTTTACGGTCGCGGTGTATTTCGGGTGACAATCCGCGGTCCGATCGCGGGAATTTGTGACTTCGATTGAAAAATGGCCGCGGGGATGCTGCGAGAAAGTCGTAATCTGCGTGGCAGCAACTGTTTAATAGCCTTCTTAACCCTTAACCCACTAAGCATGACTATAATAGCCTTTGCGTCCTTTGTAAACCCACAGGCTGATCAGGATTTACAATGTCCATCTGCTGATCAGTCATTTCCCCCCAAAACACCCCTTTGTCACATAAATGGAATGGTCTTAATTCAGAAAAAAAACAGTCCATTATATATATGTGGCGGATTAAGGGTTAAACATTGGAGCATCCTCGAGTCTCTTTAATGTGACTTTTAATGATACCCAGAGCCTGTACTTATAAATGTACTTATAATTTAATTCGTAAACTCGAACAGTTATAAAATATTTGTATTTTAGACTTTCAACAGACTCAACTCCTGTATCATATGTCAATATTAATATTATTAATATTGAATGACTTATAATAAACTAAACAAGACAATATGGGTGTGATTTGCGATTGCAGCAAGACATTTTAATCAACTCAATATACATGGCAAATCAGTAGACTATGGACTCTGCTGGCGGTGGTAAGGACTGGTTCCTGTAAATTGCTCCAGTGAAGCAGATATCCATCGATGTTCCATATATTGGCACTAGTAACCATGAATCTCGAACTTGTACACTAATGTATGTGTCGTAGAAATGCGCTATTATAGTCGTCAGGAACACAGCCTTTACAATAGATAGAGATGGTCCGTACATGCCAATATCTGAAACAGACTGAAAATATCTTCAGATTTCATGTAAACAGATTATTATCAATAAAATATCGAATATATATTTATATTACATCCATATCAATCTTTTTTGGGAGAGCGGGTGGGTCTCACTATTGTACTTTTCCAATTCGGTGTTACTGTATAGCGATGTGTCTTGCTTGCAAACCAAACGTCGAATGACTTATTAAAATGACCACTTCACTTCATGGTCATTTACCGCCAAATGTATTTCAACGAAATGCATGATTATCACAATAATCCTCAACTGAACTGTTGTATAATTAGCTACCACGTGATACATATGGTCACGTGGTACTTCTAACTACTTACGAATATCGTCTGCTTTACAGACCGTCCTTTGAACTTAACAAATATAAATGTACTTATTGACCTGTGTTTTGCAGCTGCAGCGTCTGGTTATGACATAGCTCCAGATTATTACTACAGATATGAGATGGATCCAGATTATGGTGACGAGCATTTAATTAGCATCAGTGTAAGTATAATTGTTATTTAACAACAACAACATCTCTTCTATTAAACGTTACATTTGGCGTGTTTTCTATTATATAAAACAGTATGCATTTCGTTTGTGGCTTGTGGGATGGTGGGTGATGAGGTGGAATTAGACCACTTTCAAAATGTTTCTCTAATTCTTCTGTCCCTAAGACATGGTGGGTGGTGAGGTGGAATAAGACCACTTTCAAAATGCTTCTCTAATTCTTCTGTCCTTAAGACATGGTGGGTGGTCAGGTGGAATTAGACCACTTTCAAAATGTTACTCTAATTCTTCTGTCCCTAAGACACATATTGGACATAAATTCCGCATGCTCATATATATAACAATGAGATTGGCCATGGGATATTGTGTCTTCAAATTGGGGAAAAACACTTTATGCAATAAGGAATGACTGATTATTATTGCACCTCACACAAAATCCTAGGAATTTCTTTGGATTAGAGCAGTCACATGGTGACCCTCTATTATTCTATAGTGGGTCAGTAGATTTCAGAGAGGGTCACTAAAACAATATGGCCTACAAATCCAATTCACGTTTAAATCATTATCATTTGCAAATAGTTCTTTAAGGCGTTAGTAACAAACATAATATCTAAATTAATAATGTTTTTAAACTGTACCGGTTGTGACGTCAAATTGCGTGAACGTCTCAATGACGTTGACGTTCCATTAAAATGGGTTAAATATCGGTGTATGCCTTTAAAAAAAGGTGCTCGATGCAAAAAATCAGTTATCGCCCCCTATAAATCTTACTAACCCCACATATTTCTGTAGGGGGTCAGTAACAAACCCAATAACTGATATTGACCCCCTGAGGATAGGTATATAATATACAGCAGATATATAATTAGATCAAACAATCAGTTTAAGGTTCCAAGTGAAAGAATAAAGAAACTAACCTGCCAAATAACGGAAAAATTACACTACAAAACCATTAATCAAAACTCTGTCCAGGTGTTCAGGTCCTGTAATAATGTATATGTGACGATTGAAAGTAACGGTGTATTGACGGGTTCTTAAAATACACATGATTGAATATGCATAAAAGGAATTATGAGTTGGGGTAACTCTTAATTTGACATTCCAGTTTTGGTGTTTGGCTGGTTAAAGCCATTTACATTGTGTCTATAGAGTTTAGTTTCATAAAATATGCAAGTTATATATATATATATACCTTGTCGTCAGTAAGTGTAGAAACGTTGTACATATGTTGTAAAATTGTGCTGTTGTTGGCAGGATAGTTACTTTAAGACATTATGTTTACTACATACCAAATAATGAACTATATTTAACTTGTGTAGAATAAACTAGCCCATTTAATTAATATTTCACAAGTGTATTTGTAACATTAAGGCCCTCCTGATATTGTTAATATTTCACTGTTTTACTAAAATATCAAGTTTATAGTTATCTTATAGAACAGTATTATACATGTATCTCTATTTGCCTATAAGATTCAACATTCACTAAAGTCGAACTAGTCCATTTAATTGCTACAGTTTATTACAAGTTAACAGAAGTGGAGTTAATTTGATTATCTGCTCCGGCCATATCCTGTTGTATTTGTAAGTGATAAGGTCATAAATAAATCTGTTTTAGATAGAATATAGTGTGCTATAGACTCAATGACAGTCAGTATAAGTTTAGATTTGGACTCCGTAGGAGTCGGATAGTAAGGCTTGCTCCGTAGGAGACTTTGTAGGAGTCGGATAGTAAGCCTTACTGCGTAGGAGACTTTGTAGGAGTTGGATAGTAAGGCTTGCTCCGTAGGAGACTTTGTATGAGTTGGATAGTAAGGCTTGCTCCATAGGAGACTGTGTATGAGTTGGATAGTAAGGCTTGCTCCATATGAGACTTTGTAGGAGTTGGATAGTACGGCTTGCTCCGTAGTAGACTTTGTATGAGTTGGATAGTAAGGCTTGCTCCGTAGGAGACTGTGTAGGAGTAAGATAGTAAGGCTTGCTCCGTAGGAGACTTTGTAGGAGTCGGATAGTAAGGCTTACTCCGTAGGAGACTTTGTATGAGTTGGATAGTAAGGCTTGCTCCATAGGAGACTGTTTATGAGTTGGATAGTAAGGCTTGCTCCGTAGGAGACTTTGTATGAGTTGGATAGTAAGGCTTGCTCCATATGAGACTTTGTAGGAGTTGGATAGTAAGGCTTGCTCCGTAGTAGACTTTGTATGAGTTGGATAGTAAGGCTTGCTCCACAGGAGACTGTGTAGGAGTAAGATAGTAAGGCTTGCTCCGTAGGAGACTTTGTAGGAGTCGGATAGTAAGGCTTGCTCCGTAGGAGACTTTGTATGAGTTGGATAGTAAGGCTTGCTCCATAGGAGACTGTTTATGAGTTGGATAGTAAGGCTTGCTCCGTAGGAGACTTTGTATGAGTTGGATAGTAAGGCTTGCTCCGTAGGAGACTTTGTAGGAGTTGGATAGTAAGGCTTGCTCCGTAGGAGACTTTGTAGGAGTTGGATAGTAAGGCTTGCTCCGTAGGAGACTTTGTAGGAGTTGGATAATAAGGCTTGCTCCGTAGGAGACTTTGTATGAGTTGGATAGTAAGGCTTGCTCCGTAGGAGACTTTGTATGAATTGGATAGTAAGGCTTGCTCCGTAGGAGACTTTGTATGAGTTGGATAGTAAGGCTTGCTCCGTAGGAGACTTTGTAGGAGATGGATAGTAAGGCTTGCTCCGTAGGAGACTTTGTATGAGTTGGATAGTAAGGCTTGCTCCGTAAGAGACTTTGTAGTAGTTGGATAGTAAGGCTTGCTCCGTAGGAGACTTTGTATGAGTTGGATAGTAAGGCTTGCTCCGTAGGAGACTTTGTAGGAGTTGGATAGTAAGGCTTGCTCCGTAAGAGACTTTGTATGAGTTGGATAGTAAGGCTTGCTCCCTAGGAGACTGTGTAGGAGTTGGATAGTAAGGCTTGCTCCGTAGGAGACTTTGTAGGAGTTGGATAGTAAGGCTTGCTCCGTAGGAGACTTTGTATGAGTTGGATAGTAAGGCTTGCTCCGTAGGAGACTATGTAGTAGTTGGATAGTAAGGCTTGCTCTGTAGGAGACTTTGTATGAGTTGGATAGTAAGGCTTGCTCCGTAGGAGACATTGTATGAGGTGGATAGTAAGGCTTGCTCCGTAGGAGACTTTGTAGGAGATGGATAGTAAGGCTTGCTCAATATCATTATCATTACTAGACAAGTGCCATAACTCTTGTTATGTATTTAAACAGAATAATGCATCTTTATATTTCAGCGAGATCCATATATGTTGGCCTCCATGCTGATGGAGAGATCCCCAAACATGATGATTCCAAACGGGGTGGACCTGAATGATTATGAGGTATGTATAGAGATTGTCTGGTCATGTGGTAAAGGATGGTCCGACCCTCGCTCCACCGATTGATGGGCAGACTAAGTGGGTCGTCAAAAGACAGTTAAAAAAAAAAGGAAAAAAAAGAAAGAGAGAGAGAGATTGTCCAGATGTGCCAGCTTTAGAAATTATACCTGTCATCATTCAGATTGTAAGCAAGAAATGGTGGAAGTATTGTGTTGATTATTTTAACTAAGTTTAAAAATCCAAATTGTTTGTATGGTCAGGTCAGGTAGTGGCCATCGTAGCTCAGTAGTGAAGGCCTCTTCCAAACGTGGGTTTTCTCCCTGGCGGACCCATGTGTGATGGGGAAACCTCATCCATCATCTCATCTCCATCTGAGGTTACTGTTCCCAATATTACCTAATATAATATATAAACAGGGACATAAAAACCCATTTCATTTTATTAGCTCTACTAATCTAGCTTATGCTGTGGTGTGGTGTCCGTCGTCCGTCCGTAAACCTTTTTTTGCGGCGGGAATGTTGACCATGATGTCTGATCCTGGCAAAAATCATGTTGATGTGAAATCCAAGATGGCCGCCAAAGCTAAAAATAGATTTTTAAAAAACCAAGTTTGTAGCGACTACTTCTTGAAAACTATAAGTGATATTGATATGAGACTTTTTCTAAAATTATCAGCATGACATGATGTTGGTCCTTGTCGAAAATAAAATCGTTTTGATTCGACGTTAAACATTGCTGCCAGCGGCCATCTTTGTTTACATAGGGTTTTATAATAAAGACGTGTAGTGACTACTCCTGAAACTACTTCACGGATTTACATGAAACTTCACAGGAATGTTGCTCTTGATTTCTAGTCGGTCCAAGCAAAATTTCAGGTTAGCCTGAAATTCTAGATGGCCGCGACAGCTAAAACCAGATTTTTAAAAAAAAACAAGTTTGTAGCGACTACTTCTTGAAACCTCTGAGTGATATTGATATGGGTCTTTTTCTAAAATGATCAGCATGACATGATGTTGGTCCTTGTTGAAAATCAGTTTGATTCAACATTAAACATGGCTGCCAGTGGCCATCTTTGTTTACATATATAGTAAAAACTTGTAGGCTTCTCCTCTGAAACTACTTGACAGATTTTCATGAAGCTTCACAGGAATGTTGCTCTTGATGTCTAGTTGATCCTAGCAAAATATCAGGTCAGCCGGAAATTCAAAATGGCCACCATGGCTTAAAATAGATTTGAAAAAACAAACAAATTTGTAGAGACTACTTTTTGAAAACTATAAGTATAATTGATATGGGACTTTTTCTAAAATGATCAGCATGACATGATGTTGGTCCTTGTCGAAAATCATGTTGATTTGTCATTAAACATGGCTGCAGCGGCCATCTTTGTTTACATCTTTGTTTACATAGAGTTATATAGTAAAAACTTGTAGCGACTGCTCCTCTGAAACTACTTGACAGATTTTCGTGAAACCTCACAGGAATGCTGATCTAGCTATCAAAGCCTATCAGTAGAGCTTCAAGGGTATGACCTCTTGTTTTGTTGTTTGCTGAGGCAGTATCTGTGGATCCTTTCTATCACATACTAGTGTAAATGTTAGCAAACTTGGTGGTAAGAAACCAGAGCACTGGTGTGTCAAGGGCAAAGGTTCTGGGTTCAAACCCCAACAGAGGCTGAACTCTGCATTACATATTTCATCAATTCATTGGTCGTTTCTCAGCATCATTTAGCAAAAAGATGCTTTCTCTACTATGAAATACTGCTTCATGAAGTATCATTGTGACGATTTTCGGCCGAAGATCACAGGGGGATGCTTTGGAAGATCACAAATAGGGGTGCTTTGTACTTTGTAATCTTTTAAATTGTCTCACATAAAACTGTTAATATATTCGCTATTCATTTCCTCTCATAAAACTTGTAATAACCATTCTTAATTCCGTATCAAAAAAACTGTTTATATCATCTCACATTAAATCAATGCTTCATATTGTCATGCATACAACTTTCTAGGCACTGTGGGATCTAGCTGAAGGACTTGGTGAGGTACGGAGGGTCGGTATGGAGGAGGAGGAGATCGCCCTGTTACCGGTGCACACGTACCAAGCTGCTGGTGCTACAGGTGCTGAGGATGATAAAACCGACTGTCTGGTTTGTCTGAGTGAGTTTACATCAGGAGAGAGATTACGGACACTGCCGTGTTGCCATATATACCATGTAGGATGTATAGATGAGTGGTTAAAGGTAGGTGACTGATGATTTATTATTTAAATTTAAGGAGCTCTTACTATATTCAAGGATCATTCTTGATTGTTCCCGTCTAAAGTTGTACATATAAAGCCCAAAAACAGAAAATTGAACCCAGTTGCGTTCAAGTACCCCAGAAATGCATTTTGTTTGCGTTCTGTTTGCATTCCGTTTGCATTTCATTTTTTAGCTTGACCCAGGCGTCGGACCCACATCAAGGTTTGCGTGTAAGCTGTGTTTATAAGTCTATATCTCTTACATTTCTTATCCTAGCACAACCAAATTCAGCCATGGGCTTCCTTATAGCATTATCTTAAGGGTTCCTGTAATGCATGGGCTCCCATGGAACCCAAATACTGATAGCCCATAAAATGTGTCCCATTTCACATCAAATTTTGCGTGTAAGCTGTGTTTACAAGTCTATAATCTCTACATTTCTTACCCTAGCACAACCAAGTTTGGCCATGAGCTTCCTTATAGCATTATCTTAAGGACTGCTTAATTAATTTGGGTTCCTGTAACCCCTGGGCTCCCATGGAACCCAAACTCTGATAGCCCTTAAAATGTGTCTATTTCACATCAAATTGTGTGTGTAAGCTGTGTTTACAGGTCTATATCTCTTACATTTCTTGTCCTAGCTGAACTAAATTTGGGAATTGCTTTCCTTATAGTATGTTGTAAAGGGTTGCGTAAGTAATTTTGTCTTCTGCAAATTCTGGGCTCCCATGGAACCCAAATTGTGATGGCCCATAAAATGTGCAATAAAGGCAGATCTAGGTTTGCATGTAAGCATGTATATATCTATAATTTTGGTTTGGGATTTCTTATAGCATTATGCATCTTATTCATACTTCACCCATATTGGGGCATGGGCTCCCTACTCCCCCCACATATATTATGCCCCCCCCCCCCCCCCCCCCCCCCCCCCCCTAGCCACTCGAAACTCCATTTTTAGCTCGACTACTCCTCTGAAACTACTGGATGGATATTCATGAAACTTTACAGAAATGTTGCCCATGAAGTCTAGTTGATCCTAGCAAAAATTCATGTTGTACACTAATAATGCCTGCCGGCAACAACAAATATGGAATGTGTGTTGCATTGTTGTTTGTTAATAGTTTTGCTTCTTATGCGACCTACTTTCGTTTTTACAATTTCGAGTTTTAAGTTTATAAATACTTACTCTTTTCAGTAAGCCATTTTTTGCTCGACTGATCAGAGATCAGCAGAGCTTATGCCGTTGTGCGGCGTCCGTCGTCCGTCTGTCCGTCTCTGTCCGTCCGTAAACTTTTATTTGTAGCGACTACTCCTCTAAAACTGCTGGATGGATATTCATGAAACTTTACAGAAATGTTGCCCATGAAGTCTAGTTGATCCTAGCAAAAATTCATGTTGATTTGAAATCCAAGATGGCTGCCAAAGCTAAAAATAGATTTTTAAAATACAAGTTTGTAGCGACTACTTCTTGAAAACTCTAAGTGATATTGATATGGGACTTTTTCTAAAATGATAAGCATGACATGATGTTGTTCCTTGTCGAAAATCATTTTGATTCGGCGTTAAACATGGCTGCCAGCGGCAACTTTGTTTACATAGACTTATATAATGAAAAATTGTAGCGACTACTCCTCTGAAACTACTTGACGGATTTTCATGAAACTTCACAGGAATGTTGCTCTTGATGTCTAATTGATCTTAGCAAAATTTCAGGTTAGCCGGAAATTCAAGATGGCCGCCACGGCTAAAAATAATTTTTAAAAAAACAAGTTTGTAGCGACTTCTTCCTGAAATCAAAATCAATCAGTAGAGCTTCAAGGTCATTGACCTCTTGTTTTAATATATATTTCTGTGTTGTTTTGGTCAATTTTTACACATATAGCTATGTTACCCCCACACACCACATCCCCCAACCATCCCACCACCCCATCATCACCACCCGAATGTTTTTATTGTTGTTTTTTTACATATGTCTGTGTTGTTTTGTTTTATCAAATCTACACCTATATCCATGATGCTGGTTTATGGGCTCCCCACACATGGAGGACTCGGGGAGGGAAATTCTTTTCATTTTATCTTCCATTATTTGGATATTAAAATTTTAATTTGAACGCAGTCATTTACATATAAAACAAGTTAGATTAAATTCAGATACACAGATGAAATATCAATAAAAGAAAAACTGAAATGAGACCACAATAAAAATTGCCAGATATCCCTTCCCTCCCCGAGTTACCTTTCGACCACAATTTTTTTAAAAGGACAGCAATTTTGGATTAAAATTTCACACCCTGCCCAAATTTTACTATAATTTGTATGAGATTCTAACAATAATTTTATATCGTCCGGAGTTTCTATACCCACCCTGCCCCCCAACTCCACCCCCACATTGTTTTAGCCTTGTTTTCTGATGGTATATACTGACTATATAATTTATTATTCTCTGAAAAGTCAAATAGTCAAGCTGCGCTGTTCTCCAACAGCTCTTGTTATATGCATTATTAGCTCTTACTGATCAAAGATCAGCAGAGCTTATGCCCCAGAGGTCACAGTTTTACATAGACTTATATATATGTAAAAACTTTAAAAATCTTCTTCTCTGAAACTACAAGAGTCAAAGGTTTAGTATTTTTGTATTTACACTCAGCTTATGGTCCTCTACCAAGTTTTCTTGAATGATGACCCTGGGGTCAAATTTGGCCTCACCCCAAATTTGGCCTCACCCCAGGGGTCACATGTTTTACATAGACTTATATAGGGAGAAACTTAAAAAATCTTCTTCTCTAAAACTACAAGAGCCAACAGTTTAATATTTTGTATTTACACTCAGCTTATGGTCCTCTACCAAGTTTGTTCAAAAGTGATACTGGGGTCAAATCTGACTCTGTTCCTGGGTCACATGTCAGACTTGGTTTGAGTGTTTATATTAACGAAACTTTGATTTGTTTTAAAGCTAGTCAAACTTGAGCCAAATACATCCCTCCCCATGAAATAACAAGATCATCTGATAGTAACTGTAGTAATTATATGAAGTAATCAGATTGATAAATATCACATGGCCAGGTAATCAAAAAGTAATCATTGATATACAATTCTACATTTCTTGTATATTACATTTATTACTATGTTATACACACCTGCTAATATTACGCCCAATCTAGCCCTTTAGTCCCACTATAAAAATGACTTAAAATGGTACATCTTTTTCACAAATCTACTACGGTGATGAATTTCAAAAATACCTAGTAGATATTCGTATTTGTGAAGGGTCAAGGTGATACTACTAAAAAAAGAATCCGAACACATTTCTTCCACTCGAGGATAATACATCATTCCGCGGGGGATATTAGTTCATCGAATTTGCTTGTTTTAATATTGTACTCTGGATGTTTCAGAGGAACGCTGTATGCCCTGTATGTAGGCAGTCTGCGTCACAGAGATGATAAACATAGATGATCCAACTAGACACAGATGTTGTTATTAAAAGAATGCTGTGAGCCCATTTAATCTGTGTTACAGAAAGGATTAACCAAGAAGAACCTAGCACAAACAGTGTTATTTATATACTTTAGTTTGCCAATTATATACCTTGTGATGATATTTTATTTTGTGGGATGAATGTTTTTGTAAGTGTAACATGTGATAAACATTTTTTTTATTATTTCTATTGATCATGTTGATCAAAGATCAAGAGAGCTTATGTGATGGTGTGTTGTCTGTCTGTTAAAAAATGTGTGATCGCCAATACTAGACAATACTAGCACTGGAACATTGGTTCAAGCTGAACTTCTACTCATTTGAGAATCAAAGATGGCTGCCAGGCTGAAAGTAGACTTAAAAACAGTTTGTGATCATAGCTGTGGTCTTTTAGAATTGTAAGAGATAGCAATGTTGGTCCTACAGAAAATCCTTGTTTTGAGGGGCCCAATATGGCCGGCATTCATACTTGTTTACGTGGACCAACATTGCCGTCCCCCAGCTTTCACAAAGTGAAGTGGGAGCTATATATGAATCAAGTTGTCCGTAATATCACGTCCTGTCATAAAGCACATTTGTGTTGTCACGTCGCATTTTGTCCTGTGGCGTCGCGTTCTGTAACACATTTTCATTACTTGCATTCCTCAAACAGGTTTGAATGGGTTGTTCCCAAACTTCATATACACATAACAACTGATGACCTTATGTCTCTCTACATCACCCATTGTTGATTGCCTAATTTATTATAGAATTTTTACACTTTGACTTAAAATTTAAGACCTTCAGTGATAGTTCTAGTTAATCTTTTAAACCCTGCAATGTTACTTGTTTCCTAGTTTTGGTGAAGTGCTCTGTGATAAATATTTTTTTGTTGATTTTAAAGTATTCTAGCTTGAAGAATTCAAGTGAAACTGAGTAAAAAATTGAAACCTATTTTAGGGAGTTGTTGGTCTTGATTATGTTAAAATCAGTAAATTTTAGTTTGTTTACAGCATGACAGCTTTTAATTTTACGCTAAAATTGATTTAAAGCTTGCTTTTATAAAATTCGGATGAGTTTGTCAGTGAGAAAATTGATGCATTATGTATTAATTGTGTATAATTTCAAAAAAAGGTCATTAAAACTTCTTTACCTAAATTTATTATTGTGTTTAACACTTGCTCACATGGAAAGATGTAATATTAAAAAAAGACGCTACTGAGTTTTAAGTCGGTGAGGGGTCAAAAGTTAGAAGTGGATATTTTTCGACTTTACTCTATAACTTTTGAAACTGTGGTAGGATTTACACTTTCAGCAAAGTCATGTCACACTCGGAGGTCAAAGGTCAAATGTGTGTATATATATTTTGATGAAACATATACAGAAAAGCTAGTGTCAACATCCCATCTCCTTATCGTAAAGGTCATGTCATACTCGGAGGTGAAATGTGTGTTATTGTTTGTGTCCTGTGGATTGATGGTAATGTACAGACAATGTCAACAAGAGGGTATGTCGCAAACAATCAGATGGTGTTTTATTGTAATGGTCAAGATTGATCATGTAAGTGGGTAATTTTGTGGCAGTCTTTGATATTATTATTGAGGTGTCCATGATACAAGGCTCCCTCAAGTATGTTTTAGGGAGGTGTTGTCTACGCTTTTTTGTTTGGCGGTTTTATTTTCCACATTTCGTGTACTCTCTACATTTCGAACAATTCGAAGGATTTTGATTATAAATTTTAGCTAGAAGGGTGTTCCAGGGAATACTTGTCGCCTGTGCTTATTTCAGCAAGATGAATCTTAACTATAAAGTTTGAAGACTGAGGTGCAATCCTTCATGAATTGTGGAGTAGATTTATTTGTAAATTGTTAAAGTTTATGAAAAGGGGCATAACTCTGTATTGGAGGAACTGTATAAAGTTTCATGACCATAGGTCAGTATTTTGTTAAGTTATGAGCTAGCGTAGGTTGCAGGTGAATGGTTTGTGAAAAGGGTCATAACTCGGCCAAAATAAAAGTCAGAGTTACTGGACATGTCAACGGCATTGAATAATTGATAAAGAAAAACTGTTAACAGTTTTATGACCATGGTTCACAATATTTTGCCAAGTTATGTTGCAGGTTAAAGTTTCATGAAAAGGGGCATAACTCTGCCAAAATGGAAGTCCGAGTTATTGGTCATGGTAACAACATTCCTTGAGGTAAGATGAATATGTATGTGATGTTTCATGAACAATAGGTCAAACACTTTTTAAGTTATGGCCAGTTATGAGCTTGATTAGGTTGCCGGTTAAAGTGTTATGAAAAGGGGCATAACTCTGCCAAAAGGAAAGTCAGAGTTACTGGTCATGTTTAACGACATTCCTTGGGGTAAGTTGAAGATTTATGAACATAGGTCAAACATTTTTCAAGTTATGGCCAAGGTTAGGTTTGCAAGTTAAAGTGTGACAAATGACAAACGACAGACAGAGTGACACAGGCGACACAGAAAGGTTTATGTCACCAAAGCAATAATGTGCCGTGAACTGGTCCATATCATGAAAACAGAGATCACTTGATTTTTCGTTCAGATCATGGCCTTGCAAGTGTTTGGGGAACACACTTTACCGATTTTCATGGCCTTGCAAGTGTTTGGGGAACACACTTTACCGATTTTCTTGGCCTTGCAAGTGTTTGGGGAACACACTTTACCGATTTTCTTGGCCTTGCAAGTGTTTGGGGAACACACTTTACCGATTTTCTTGGCCTTGCAAGTGTTTGGGGAACACACTTTACCGATTTTCATGGCCTTGCAAGTGTTTGGGGAACACACTTTACCGATTTTCATGGCCTTGCAAGTGTTTGGGGAACACACTTTACCGATTTTCATGGCCTTGCAAGTGTTTGGGGAACACACTTTACCGATTTTCTTGTTATATATCACTGTTATGTAGTATAGCTGCATTTTTTTAAATGATAAACTTATATTTTTGTCTTTCAGCAATCCAACACTTAGCACTTGTATTTTATTAATTTTATATTTGTTTGTGTAGTGTGTAACCGTTTTGTAGATTTTACCATTATTATTACATGTATGACTGAATTATGTTTAATACACAATGTTTAGCCTATAATGACATAATATGTATAATTGTGTTTGATTGTACGAGGGTCATTCAAAAAGTTCTGTCACTAACACGTTTTAACAATTATGTGCTCATTGTGAGTTTTGATGTTTGATACCAAATGAACGAGATTTTCAATACCATTCCATTGATGGTACAATGAATGCTGTATCGTTTGTATGACGAAAGTTATGGAACATTTAATACACATCACTTATACACACTGAGGCATTTTAATCCTGAGTTTTTTTCAGGTTTGTTAACTGTTACTTTTTTAAATGCCTGTTTTTCTTTAAGTACTTGTCGAAGACCTTTGAAATTTCTCGTACATTACCAGTTATATCTGTGCATTACAAGATTCAGAATTTAAGCATGGTAGATGAAAAGGCATTGTCTTAGAAATTAACATTTTAAGCTAACGTGTAAAATTAATTTAATGATAAATGGACATTAAATGGAAGGGCAATCTTCTGAAATAGCGTTTTTGGATGATCAATATTTTCTCTAAACATTGTACAAAATTCTACAATAATGTGTTGAATATGAAATTTAAACACTGAAGGACTATGATTTGTAAACAAATATGAAAACATATTAATACTATGAGAACAATTATGACATTTAAAAGATATTATAACATTTCCGGAAACAAAATTAAGAAAATCAGTGTTATTACTGCTAAAATTAACAGATATGCATTCACTCATATCTGGTTTGCAGCAAGACCTTTCCGAATTCTCGACAATCATTTTCAGGGATTATGAATGAATAACAACCGATGGCGTACAAGAAAATTTAAAAGCATAGACTTATTCAAATAATTTTTACAACGTTTTGTAACAAGGACTTTTCAGAGATGCCAGTATCCAAAAGGTGTGGTAGGGGGAGGTAATTCAGGTGTATAAATAACCGGTAATTTTTCATTTTTGTTGTGGAATTTAAGACAGCGAACCCAGTAGTACTATAAATACATTACTTTATCTCAGTGTAATATCCAGTTCAAAAGATATATGCCTAGTGACAGAACTTTTTGAAGCACCCTCGTATATGTTTTTAGCTCTACTGATCAGAGATCAGCAGAGCTTATGCCGTGGTGCGGCGTCCGTCCGTCTGTCCGTCCGTCTGTCCGTTAACTTTTATTTGTAGCGACTACTCCTCTGAAACTACTGGATGGATATTCATAAAACTTTACAGAAATGTTGCCCATGAAGTCTAGTTGATCCTAGCAAAAATTCATGTTGATGTGAAATCCAAGATGGCCGCCAAAGCTAAAAATAGATTTTTTAAATTCAAGTTTGTAGCGACTACTTCTTGAAAACTATAAGTGATATTGATATGGGACTTTTTCTAAAATGATCAACATGACATGATGTTGATCCTAGTCAAAAATCGTTTTGATTCAACGTTAAACATGGCTGCCAGCGGCCATCTTTGTTTACATAGAGTTTTATAGTAAAAACTTGTAGCGACTACTCCTCTGAAACTACTTTGCGGATTGTCATGAAACGTTACAGGAATGTTGCTCTTGATGTCTAATTGATCCTAGAAAAATGTCAGGTCGGCCGGAAATTCAAGATGGCCATCACAGCTAAAAATAGATTTTTAAAAAATAAGTTTGTAGCGACTACTTCTTGAAAACTATAAGTGATATTGATATGGGACTTTTTCTAAAATGATCAGCATGACATGATGTAGATCCTTGTGGAAAATTATTTTGATTCGACGTTAAACATGGCTGCCAGTGGCCATCTTTGGTTACATAGAGTTATATAGTAAAAACTTGTAGCGACTACTCCTCTGAAACTACTTGACGGATGTTCATGAAACTTCACAGGAATGTTGCTCTTGATGTCTAGTTGATCCTAGAAAAATTTCAGGTCGGCCGAAAATTCAAGATGGCCACCACAGCTAAAAATAGATTTAAAATAAATAAGTTTGTAGCGACTACTTCTTCAAAACAATAAGAGATATTGATATGGGACTTTTTCTAAAATGATCAGTATGACATGATGTTGGTCCTTGTCGAAAATCGTTTTGATTTGACGTTAAACATGGCTGCCAGTGGCCATCTTTGTTTACATAGAGTTATATAATGAAAACTTGTAGCGACTACTTCTCTGAAACTACTTGACGGATTTTCATGAAACTTCACAGGAATGTTGCTCTTAATGTCTAATTGATCCTAGCAAAATTTCAGGTCGGCCGGAAATTCAAGATGGCCGCCACGGTTAAAAATAGATTTTCAAAAAACAAGTCTGTAGCGACTACTTCCTGAAATCAAAATCAATCAGTAGAGCTTCAAGGTCATTGACCTCTTGTTATTGTATACTTTCATATTGTCCCGTTTAGTTTGCATTAACCTTAGTGTGCAATATTCTATGATATTGCACACAAAGGATATTGCACCGGAACTTTTCAAATAAAATAATGGAATCCTTCCTACTGTGTCAACAAAATATATGATGTTTTTTTTCCAACCTTTTATGGCAGAAATTGATAAAATAATTGAAATGGTCACTCACCCACTGTTTTTAACGTTATCGAATGGTAAACAAACTTTAGAAAATCGCTTGATGTTTTTAATGACGTCATCCGACGTCGACGTCGTTTTCGCACAAAAAATTATCCACACAAAATGAAACTGAATGACAAGTTAGGAATTCCATCAAAAGCTATAAAAATAACACAAATACAATGAAAAGTAATAGTCATACAATTAACATTGATCGAAAACAATATGAAAGTATGCAATAAAAAGGTTATTGAATTTGTATGGCTAAATATTACTTGGAACAAGTTGTTTTGGCAAAGGACGGCGAGCTTGCCTATAATACATAAAATGGGTGTTACATGATGTCTGATTTTAAATTCCACTGATTTGCTAAACATTTCCTAAACTGACACAGCTTTTTAATTTTAAATGGATACTTGGCGGTCTCAGAGGGTATTGATGTAAGGCCACAACTTTTTAAAATATTTCAAAGGACCATGGTTAAAGTTTCAAGTGTTTTTGTTCATATTTAATATTTTCTTAATAAAATAAAATACGTGATTTAGGATACTTCTTGAAATAAATTATAAATATATTGGAGATTTTTATTTTATGAAAAACTCGAGTTTTATGAAAAACTAATTAAAAACAATTTGCCAATTCTGACTGCTACTCTCACTCCATGTATACTTAAGGAAGAAAGAAATGCAACTCGGGAATTTCCGCTATATATTCTAGGAATCTTTATGTGAGGAAGCTATCCAGCTGGCTTGCGGAATGTCGGTGGTTCTACCCAGGTGCCCGCCTGTGCACGAAAATTGCCCGGAGGGGCACCTGGGGTCTTTCTCCACCAGTGGAAGCTGAAAAGTCGCCATATGACCTTAGCTGTTGGTGCGACTATAAAATCCAATTCAATCAATCCGCTATATATTCTATGTTATACCGCTGTTAATCACTGGTACATGGCTTTTGGGGAAAAAGGCTAAAAGAACACACAACACACCAAATGTTACATGTATCTCTTAAAAGTTTCATTATTAATCATGTTAATAGAATATGTGTTTGGCTAAAGCAGGTGAGCAAACTTGGATGTAAAATTGTGTTATCTCTTACAGTACTGAAATAGTACTGAAATGGTTCAAAATTTCAAAGCAGAACTTCAACATTTATGAATTTTGTATTACAAAGTGTACTCTGGTTAAAACGTCTACAACAGCACAATTTTGTCCTTTCTCTATTAAACTGGCTGTAAGTCTTCTTTTACAAGACATCGTGGGATTTCTTTGTAATATTACGTGGAATTAAATGTGCAGTATATAAATTGTATAGCGGAAATTTCCGAGTTGTGTTTCTGTTATAAAGACTAATTCAGTTATTGTACCTACTTAAACATTTATCTTAAATTCACTAACACGGTAGTTGGGAAATATGAAAATCCTCTAATAGGGTCCGTGGCCGAATGGTTAACAACGTTGCGTTGTAAACCTTCGCCTCCCACCGCTGCGGGTTCGAATCTCACTGGGAGCTCGACTTGTGAGGAAGTGTCAATTCTTACGGATGGCGGGAGGTGTACGGTACTGGTTCTACCCAGGAGAAGTGCGTGGTCAGCCTCCACCACAAAATATCGACCGTCGTACATAACCTTGCATGTGTTGAAAATGACGTAAAACACCATACAAACTCTTAATAGGTTTAACTTTTACTTTAATTGCATGAAGAGATAAACTGTTTAAAAAAATTATTTGGTTAAATCAGCAGTACATAGAGGATCTTCCATTCGTACCTGTTTAATATTGAATTTATTAAACAAGTTGGATAACATTATATGTGAGCATTATATACATTTTTAGCTCAACTGATCAGAGATCAGCGGAGCTTATGCCGTGGTGCGGTGTCCGTCGTCCGTCCGTCTGTCCGTCTGTCCGTCTGTCCGTCTGTCCGTCTGTCTGTCCGTAAACTTTTATTTGTAGCGACTTCACAGCTGAAACTACTGGATGGATATTCATGAAACTTTACAGAAATGTTGCCCATAAAGTCTAGTTGATCCTAGCAAAAATTCATGTTGATGTGAAATCCAAGATGGCCGCCAAAGCTAAAAATAGAGTTTTAAAATACAAGTTTGTAGCGACTTCTTCTTGAAAACTATAAGTGATATTGATATGGGACTTTTTCTAAAATGATCAGCATGACATGATGTTGATCCTAGTCAAAAATCGTTTTGATTCAACGTTAAACATGGCTGCCAGCGGCCATCTTTGTTTACATAGAGTTATATAGTAAAAACTTGTAGCGACTACTTCTCTGAAACTACTTGGCGGATTGTCATGAAACTTTACAGGAATGTTGCTCTTGATGTCTAATTGATCCTAGAAAAATTTCAGGTCGGCCGGAAATTCAAGATGGCCGTCACAGCTAAAAATAGATTTTTAAAAAATAAGTTTGTAGCGACTACTTCTTGAAAACTATAAGTGATATTGATATGGGACTTTTTCTAAAATGATCAGCATTACATGATGTTGATCCTAGTCAAAAATCGTTTTGATTCAACGTTAAACATGGCTGCCAGCGGCCATCTTTGTTTACATAGAGTTATATAGTAAAAACTTGTAGCGACTACTCCTCTGAAACTACTTGGCGGATTGTCATGAAACTTTACAGGAATGTTGCTCTTGATGTCTAATTGATCCTATCAAAATTTCAGGTCGGCCGGAAATTCAAGATGGCCGTCACAGCTAAAAATAGATTTTTAAAAAATAAGTTTGTAGCGACTACTTCTTGAAAACTATAAGTGATATTGATATGGGACTTTTTCTAAAATGATCAGCATGACATGATGTAGATCCTTGTGGAAAATTATTTTGATTCGACGTTAAACATGGCTGCCAGTGGCCATCTTTGGTTACATAGAGTTATATAGTAAAAACTTGTAGCGACTACTCCTCTGAAACTACTTGACGGATGTTCATGAAACTTCACAGGAATGTTGCTCTTGATGTCTAGTTGATCCTAGAAAAATTTCAGGTCGGCCGGAAATTCAAGATGGCCGCCACAGCTAAAAATAGATTTAAAATAAATAAATTTGTAGCGACTACTACTTCAAAACAATAAGAGATATTGATATGGGACTTTTTCTAAAATGATCAGTATGACATGATGTTGGTCCTTGTCGAAAATCGTTTTGATTTGACCTTAAACATGGCTGCTTTGTTTACATAGAGTTATATAATGAAAACTTGTAGCGACTACTTCTTTGAAACTACCTGACGGATTTTCATGAAACTTTACAGGAATGTTGCTCTTAATGTCTTATTGATCTTAGCAAAATTTCAGGTCGGCCTGAAATTCAAGATGGCCGCCATGGTTAAAAATAGATTTTCAAAAAACAAGTCTGTAGCGACTACTTCCTGAAATCAAAATCAATCAGTAGAGCTTCAAGGTCATTGACCTCTTGTTATTAATTGAGTACCAACAAATTACCTATAGTGCCTCCGATGTTGAGGGGTTGACGACGTTGCATTGTAAACTTTCTCGCCTCTCACCACTGCATGTTCCACTGGGAGCTCAACTTGTAATTGAGAAAGTGCTTAGGAATGGTGGCAGGTATACAGTACTGGTCCAACCCAGGAATAAGTGGGTGGTCTGCCTCCACCACATATAAATCGACCGTCATATATGGCCTTACATATACTAAAAATGAGGTAACAAATATTATTCAGACAAACAAATTCAAACCGAGTTTCCATTAATCAACTGATCGTAGGAGTCGGCTATAGGTTAAATAGAGACCATTAACAGCTCCAGCGTTAATTCCCCGTTTGGTTGCCGAGGTAGAATAAAACTACTGCAAATCATGCTAGAGGCAGAGGGGTAGGACCCCCACTCCATGTTCATTTTGTCTCGTCAATAAAAACATGTTTCATAGTTATGCCCCTATTTGTAACTAAGTGATATTTTTTAAACTTATGGTAAGAAGAGAAACCCTACTTTGACACGCTTTGGCTGAAGGCTGAGGTTGTGGTTGCGAAGAAAACCGTGCCAACAATAATTTGTTTCTGGATTATTACTCCAGTTATATTCAAGCGATAGTTTTCTAACTTCGCATGATGATAAGAGGAACCTTATCAATTTTAACAGAGGTCGATTGGAGGTTACGATCATGGTTGCTAAATATATTTGTTTCCCCATTATAACTCAGGTTATTTTAAACTTTACCTAGCAATTTCTTAAAAGTTTACTTAAATGAATAACATGCTATAACAGTTACCTTGGTTAATATACTTTTCCCTTTTGCATTGCCTTTGTTATAATTCTAGTTTTATATAATTATTGTAAAGTTTTAACTGTGATAGTCAATGTTGATGTATTGATATTGTGTGTAAGATTGTTAAATATTGTAATTGTGTAAACCACAGACATATTAATAAACAGATAGGAAACTTCCTATCAACCAATGAAGTAACCAAAATATCACGTGGCACCTTAACTTTTCCTTCTATCTCCTCTCCCAATTATTCACTGATTTTGATGAGAATACATTCAAACGATTCATAGTGAATAGCAAAATGGTATTATAATAATTTATGTTTATTTTGAAAGTAAGAAATTGTATAAAAAGATGTTTAAAGTTAAAAATGTCATCATTTTTAGCTCTGCTGGCCAAAGCCAAAGGCCAGCAGAGCTTATGGAATGCCGAGTTGTCCGTCCGCCGTCGGCGTTAACTTTTGTCTTGTTAAGATGATAGGGCCTTCATTTGTCATCCGATCTTTACCAAACATTAACAGGTTGTTAATATCAATGAAAGCTCGGATGTGTTTGAAAACCAGCCAGATCGGACAAGTAACAGCGGAGTTATGGCCCTTGATTTAGTTAAAAATGCTATATTTTGCCTCGTTAAGACGATAGGGCCTGCATTTTTCGTCCAATCTTTACCAAACTTTACCACATTGTTAATATCAATGAAAGCTCGGACAAGTTCGAAAATCAGTCAGATCGGACCAGTTACAGCGGAGTTATGGTCCTTGATTTAGTTAAAAATGCTATATTGCTATATTTTGCCTCGTTAAGACGATAGGGCCTTCGTTTTTCATCCTATCTTTACTAAACTTTACCACATTGTTAATATCAATAAAAGCTCGGACAAGTTCGAAAACCAGCCATATCGGACTAGTAACAGCGAAGTTATGGTCCTTGATTTAGTTAAAAATGCTGTTTTTTGCATCGTTAAGACGATAGGGGCTTCATTGTTCATCCGATCTTTACCAATCTTTATCAGATTGTTAATGTCGTTGAAGCCCCGTGTGGTTGCCGGGGGCCCCGTTTGGTCACGGGGCAAAGAATACGAGGGGTAGGCAGAGGGGTAGAATCCCCCCAAATTCATGTTCATTTTATCATTTTTTGTTCATGTTCATTAAATGTCTTCATCATGATCCCTGCATTGTTTCAGGTGCTATCTCGCTCGCATCAAAAGAGCAGTGGCAGAAAAACAATAACGTGGCTCCAGCGTAAATGGAGTTTCTACAATAGAATTTGCAGCAACTCTGCAGTTCAGGGTGAGAAGGTTCTAGGCCCATTTTCCATATTTTATCTCGATGTACATGGAAGATGAGCCTGGCATGTTCATGCCTTTTAGGCGCCATATAACCTTTTCATGTGTTGGTGCGCCTTGAAACCCCAGTTCATGTTCATCATAATGTGGTTGAAAGCTCGAACAAGTTTGAAAACCAGCCATATCAGACCAGTAACAGCGGAGTTGTGGCCCTTGATTTAGTTCAAAATGCTATATTTTGCCTTGTTAAGACGTTAGGGGCTTCATTGTTCATCCGATCTTTACCAAACTTTATTAGATTTTTAATATCAATGAAAGCTCGGACAAGTTTGAAAACCATTCATATCGGACCAGTAACAGCGGAGTTATGGCCCTTGATTTAGTTCAGTATGATATATTTTGCCTCGTAAGACGATAGGGCCTTCATTTTTCATCCGATCTTTACCAAACTTTATCAGATTGTTAATGTCTATGAAAGCTTGGTCAAGTTCGAAAACCAGCCAGATCGAACCAGTAACAGCAGAGTTATGGCCCTTGATTTTGTTAAAAATGCTATAATTTGCCTCGTCATACGATAGGGCCTTCATTGTGCATCTGATCTTTGCCAAACTTTAGCAGATTTTATGACTTTCTTTTTTATATTTACTTTTTTTTTTTTTTTCTATTTTTTTTTTCTTAGCTCTTTGTTGGACCAGTCGGATAGTATTTGGTTTGAATGAAACTTGTATCTATAAATCTCTTCATGATATGTGTGTTTAAAGTCAAATATTTTGTGAAATTTTCGAACTGTGCCACTTGAAATTTACACAATTTTCATAGTGTCCAGTATATTTGTTATTAGGTCTGTGTGTAAACTAATGAAACTTACAAGTTTAGTTATGAATAGTTCTGAATTACTATACATACATTTTTAGATGTTTTCTATTCACATGTAACTAAACATAACTGTGTAGATATTGCAATGTTTTGTAATACTTATAATCAATGCAGTGATTCTGGAATGTGTCTAGAAGATGCATAAGAGACCAGATGCAAATAAAGGAAAAACACATACTGTTGTCCATTTATTTTTAGCTCAGTCTAGAAGGTGCAAAGTTAAATGCCCTGGATCATTGTCTGTGGGTTTTTGTTTATGATGACTTCTCTTCGGATGACGAGTTGTCCGTCGTCCGTCCGTCCGTTCGCCTTGTTAACAAGATAGAGACTTCGTAATTAATCCTATCTTTACCAACCTTTGTCGGTGTATATATCTCAATGAAAATGCGTTTGAAACTGGTCTCTCTCACCGCTGCGGGTTCGAATCTCACTGGGAGCTTGACTTATAAGTCAGGAAATATTTATTCTTGCGTAAGGCCCAGGACACCATTCAACCAACCGACGGACCGACCGATCAACCAACAAACCATCTGGCACAGAAATCAGTAACACATATAGTGACCTACACCAACACAACCGTTAGCATTGAATTTGTAATTAGTGCACGTGCACCTCATCCACAGAGTATAACCACCTAGTAGTAACTGGCATACAGTTACAGGCCGTAATGTGCAAAACGTGTTGTCAGTTTCGTTACATTATTTACATATTTCCTTTTTAAAGTGATGCATTTCGACGCGTATGCCCACAATTAAAAAAGAATTTGAAAGGGCGGTGTGAGGTGGTGGGTGTGGGGTGAGGGGATAATTGTAAAAACGAATGTTAGAAAAAATACACTAGACTCGTCGGAGGGGCCCGCCACTACCACCCCCATCCACTTCACCTCAATTAACACCCACCCACTTCCAAAAACCTGGCTATGGGTCAGTTCAAAATGTCATATACAATTATGTGTTTGCAACCAGTGTTATAGAGAAACAGCACAGCATTCATTACAAATAAAATGATTGATTTGAATTGTTTAAAGGCTCATCAACACACCAGTTTAAGTTAGTTAGCCACCCATGGAAGGGCGGAATATATATGAATCCTGGAATCTCGCCGTATTCCGACCATGGAAGACTTTCCTATGGCTCTTTAACTTGCTAGGGGTAAACACGTAATTTAAGTATATATAGTTTTTATGTGCTGGTTAGCAACAATAACTTTCAAATGTTAGTTTTGGTTTTCTGCAAAAGAACTACCAAGTTACCTTTTGTTTTTCTTCACAATAATATGGAACACACATTTCCGCTTTTCCTATCTATTCAGTACTCGCAACAACCGTTAGCTGTACATACGAGTTTTGACTACTGTGAGTATATAGCTTTTCTACGCAGTTTAAGCTGCTAGCATATGAGCGATTTCAAAACTTTTACACACATAGAAATAATTATAGAGGCGAGTCAGGTATTGCGTAGGACTATGTCGGAATTGCCCAAGGGGTGAAATATACCAAGTGTCCCTGCGCAATGGATAGAGTAGGAATCAGCGCTGAGATTTGAAAATGAGGATATGGATTCTTAATTCCATATTCGTATTTGCTTTATCGATCGTTTATGAACACATACAATACATCCTATTAGAGATATATACAGGCTAAAGCTAAATGACGTCACATACAGTGTACGATGTCCGATATAAACCTATACGTTTGTATACATGCCGTGTAAGTAGGCCTAATGAAATCATTGACCGTTTCAGTTTATTTTTAGAACTTACTATGTCAAAAATCGAGCCCTATTAGCTATCATACATAGACGTAGGAACATTTCAATTATTGGGGAGGGAGTGTGAGTGCGTGCGTGCGTGTGTGTGTGTTTTTTTTGGGGGGGGGGGGGGGGGTGGGGGCTGTGGCAAATACTAGTCAAAAAAGCACAAAAACGTATGTTTCAAACATAGGGCGTGGGAGTGGGGCACTTTTCGGAAAGATAGACCATTTTTACCCTCAATTATTGGGGGGGGGGGGAGCATACTCTGCCCCCCTCCCTCCCCCCCCCCCCCCACGCACACACTCCGAACATTGGGACGGGGGCGCCTCCACTGCCCCACCCACCCCGGCTCCTACGCCTATGCAATATACAATAATAATGATATCCTATAATATTCACCATTGTTGTTTTATCCGAACACCGATTTCGTCCGTACACTAAAATTGTGACACCACCCATAGATCACTCAATACTTCATTCATACTCGGGCGATTTAACGCATGCAAACTATGTTGTTATCTAGATGAAGGATGGGTCCCTGTAAATCCGTTAAAACAGATATTAAAAATCGCTAATAAAGAAAGAAAGAAACAGTTTTCTGCAATTTAGAAGGACTTTTGTAAAATAGTCATATCCCAGTGTATATTATATATTGTTGACTTAAGCAGTTAGAACGTATGTATGTATTATTAAAAGCTATACGATCGAGAATTAAACAACTTAGACAAAAACTGACTTTGTGTTTTATAATAAGGAGGAATTGGACAGGCTATATTACATGACAAACTGGACGCCTAAGACCAGGATCCGACCTTGAGAAAAACAAAGCGGAACACAACGACGAAGTACAACGACGAAGTAAAAGGTGAGTGATTTTAATTGATTTTGTTCGGCCGGTCTCACAAAACCAATTTTAAATCTCACTAAAGTTTGAAACATTTGGTAAATTAAGAAAATTATAATTTTGATATTCTAACAAGGGGTTGTTTTGCTAGTAAGGGTGCTATTTACTAAAATGATGATAAACATGATAATTAATTATTATTGATAAACGAATAATAACGAATGATAATACACAAATTTAAAATCATTTGAAAAACAAAACTAAATGAATAAAGAAATCTGAAAACTGAAATAAATAAAGAAATAATAAAAACAAAAACAAAATTAAAATTTGATTAAACTTAAAACAAAAGAAAAATTCATTAAATCATTCAAAATGGCAGAAACAGATATTGCCGCAGCTTTTACTCACGTGGCACATCAAATGGCAACTCTTAACGATAGAATGGAGGCTCAAAATCGAACAAACCATGAGCTTGTACGGGCTCAAGTCCAAATAGCCAATAACCAGAGCATAGCATATAGCATTAAAATGTTTGATGGGACTTCGTCCACAGATTTCAAAGAATGGTTGAAAGACATTAAAAGAACGCATTCCTCCACAATACTCAATACTAACGATCATCACAAAAACTAGAAATTTAGGCAGAAAAACTTATAATTAGCTCGAGTCATAATGGTAGGTTTAATGACTTGAGCGGAAAGAAAAAGAACACCTACACTAAGGATTTCGACATCTAGTAGTTCAAATTCATGCTTTATAAAAGTAGGATAGACAAGTTGAAATCCGTTTAGAAAGTAAAACATGTAGAAAAGAGTAACAGTACCTTTAAAAGAGTTCTTGACCAGAATGATTAACCTGTCAAACAATGTTTTGTAATTGACATAGGTATGGTTAATAGCCGCAAGAGACAGAATACAGGTATAAGGTAAACTTCTGTGATAGAAGTAGTTTCTCAAATAAACGGCTAACGAATATGAAGTTGTAGTAATATTGATAGTAGAAGTAGGTTTAGTCATAAAAGGTAGTAGACACACACTTTTATTAATGATGGTAGGCTTCTATATATTTGAAGGCGGAAATAAATGTCATCTCAGTATGAGCATAAACGTCAAATGTAGTGCGTATATATAGTAAACAGACTACTTGTGCAAGATAGACGCATTTGTCTGGCAGTTATGGTCAAAAGGTCAAAAGCTTGTAGAAGCACGTACGTCTATTAAACTGAAGTAGATTATTTGACCTAAGTAAGAAGTGGTTACTGTCTGTACCAAGTAGCCAGGGGCGTGTAAACGTTCCTAATTAGTGAAGTATTTTTCACATATTACACTCAAGCAACAAGTGTGGTCATTTGTCTATGTATTCACAATACATTGTGTCATCGTAGGTAGAAAAAATAAACACTTGTAGTGTAATTAGTTTATGAGGTGTAGGGTTAACATCATGGCTCAATATAATTATTACGGAAGTAGTGTATCGGAAAACCAAACAAAAATGGATATGCACTCTATAGAAAGGAACAATAGGCTAAAGGGGTTAAAAGTAGCCTAGTAGTAGTAGTAGTAGCAGTAGTAGTAGTAGTAGTACCTTGGATTAGATACAAGGGCACTTAAATGCCAATTCCGACAGTTATTGTGTGAATTAAAAACACGGTCGGACTGTTTACACTTGTAAATATAGCAGTGTGGCAAAATTTGGTTAAGTGTGAGAAACGAAAGAGGAACGGGTTAGGAATCTGCTAGGGTACTTTCCGGTATCTTAGATTAGATACAAGGGCACTTAAATGCCAATTCCGACAGTTATTGTGTGAATTAAAAACACGGTCGGACTGTTTACACTTGTAAATGTAGCAGTGTGGCAAAATTTGGTTTAGTGTGAGAAACGAAAGAGAAACGGGTTAGGAATCTGCTAAAGGCACTTTCCGGTATCTTAGATTAGATACAAGGGCACTTATATGCCAATTCCGACAGTTATTGTGTGAATTAAAAACACAGGTCGGACTGTTTACACTTGTTAATGTAGCAGTGTGGCAAAAATTGGTTAAGTGTGAGAAACGAAAGAGAAACGGCTTAGGAATCTGCTAGAGGCACTTTCCGGTATCTTAGATTAGATACAAGGGCACTTAAATGCCAATTCCGACAAAACTCGTGTGAATTAAAAGCAACGTCGGACTGTATACACCTTTAGGTGTAAACAGCGTGGCAAATTTGTTTTAAGTGTGACCTTGTACTAGGTTGCGGCACGTAGAGGGTTAAATCAAAATAAACAGTCTTGCACCAAGGGCCTTATATTATAATTATAAAAATATGGGTGAGATGGTCCAACAATTCATAAAACAAATTTTATTCGTTTTTTTTCCAGTTCGAAAACTTAAATGTCAGCTGTTTGCCACAAATACTGGATTGCCGCAAGCAATCTTCATAGACGACAGTACATACTTTATTATGACAAATAGCCCCATGACTTTTCACATAAACTGTCGCAATGACGAATCAAATAGGCAAGTGATAAATATTGAGGCCCCGTATGGCACGATAAAAATAAACACGAGTTGTACGGCAACCTCAGAACAGCTCTCTTTAGTTGGGTCATACGAATCTGAATCAAACTACTCGGTTCAGTCAACCATGACATTTCTAAAATACCTGGATTTTACAAATATTGAATTAAAACTCAACCAATTAACCAATTTTAGCGAACTAGATCTTAAAATTCCTAAGAGCCTGAAGGCTCTAGAAAAAGTCCCTGTTACGTCACTTATACAAGAGTTAGATACGCTTCAAACTATGGAAGAAATGTCACTTGATGATAGCTTCCCGATATGGGGTTATATTGGGATACTTTTGGGAATAATAGCATTCATTATACTAGCAAAATGCCTAATCAAGAAATATGTACTAAAACGAATAATTACTGGTTTTGGTAAACGGTCTTACAATCTCAATAAAATCACTCAACAGCAACAGTAACGAGACCAGTTGGAAATACTCTACGAGCCAACCTACGAGAGAACGTCGATACAGCCTGCAGCGACGTCAACAATGGACGGCACTCGAGTTAGAGAGATGGACTCCGGTAAGGAGTCCTCGCTGTTTGAAGGAGTATCAGGTAAACAGTTAAAGGCTGAGGCCTTTAAGCCCGACCTAAATGGACTGGATATGCAGTTAGCCTAGAGCGGTCGAGGATCACTAGGTTAAGAACGCCAACATAGTTATAAATAAAAACTAGGCGGATGACGAACTTATGATAATTCAAATGTGATACTCATAAGTCCCTATACTTACTCTTAAAGTGGTAAAAGGGTGAAGCAAACGATTTACCAACGGTTAGGGGTCAAGACCTCGGTGTACTCTTAAAGTATAATGAGGCGGAAGATAATTATTGTCATAACATAATGCACTTGAACTGATACGCACAACATACAGTTATTGTAATCACAGAGTCAACTTAAAGGAAGAATGAGAGATAGCCAAGAATAGCCGGGATATAAATAGTTCCTTGTCAAATGGAATATGTCAACAAGTCACACTGCAAAAGTGACCCTCTATCAATCTGCTCCGGACGAGTACATTACCGGACAACCGCATGATCATCGGGACATCAATAGGTCAATCAACGCGCCAAAGGTGTTAGGAAGACGGATGTCACACAGCAAACGTGACACATTACCAATTTGCTCTAGACGAATACGTTACCAGACCACCGCGAGATCATTGGGACATCAATAGGTCAATAGACGCACCGAATGAGTTAGGAAGACAGATTTTATTACACACACGACAAAGTGAACTCATATGGCAGTGACAGACGCATAAACACTTGGACTTAGTGAACGATAACCTACAGGTGCATTGGTGGCACCTTGATTCAATGTTAATAAAGGACATTAATATATGTGTACAGTGGACGTTATTATATTGACATTATGAATTTACTTTGAATTTATTTCGACTTATACATAACATTGTGTTTCTTCTATCGAAGTTGATTGCTTTGTATATGCTATTGTATATTTTCAGCTCAACTATTTTTTCTTCTTTATATTGTAAAGAATTATTGATTAATAATTCTTGATTGGTTTGATAGGAATGTAAAATAGTCATATTCCAATGTATTTTATAAACTATATGATATATGAAATAATCACATGCTGACAGCTTAATAACTTAGTCATGATCAACAGGAAATATTAAGACACGGGTCGTGCGAATCACTTGTAAATCAATAGAGCCGTCTAATCGTCGGCCATTCATTCTTAACAATGAACATTTGTGTGTATTGATCAAGTATAAAGTAATTAGCGACCGGTCACCCCTAAGTTCAAATCAGGCTTGACCATGAAACACGATCGAAATGGCGGCGATAAATTATCGGTACCACCCTAGTCAAGTCACGAGGAGGGTTAGGATTCATATTAATTGCTATGAATCAGGCAATTATGCCAAGTACGATCACTTAAATGTCAGCACTTGAGTCTTAAAGGACTCAAGGAAAGGACCAGAATAAAAACTATTGTTTCATAACATGTAGTTATTTTAGTATAAATAGGCCCGCTCTGAGTGGTTATCTCAGACTGGCACATATTGTTGACTTAAGCAGTTAGAACGTATGTATGTATTAGTAAAAGCTATACGATCGAGAATTAAACAACTTAGACAAAAACTGACTTTGTGTTTTATAATAAGGAGGAATTGGACAGGCTATATTACACTTTATCAACAGACTTTCGCATTAAAAACCTGATTTTATAACTAACAATATATCAAACTCCATATTTTTATTTATTTTTAAGAGTGTAAATATTAACAAACAAATATCGCTCAAAAAGTCAGATTGGAAAATACGTTTACGTGTCCACAAACATTATATTTTAGACATAACTAGAAGGCGGGTGATCCGCGTTCGACGTATCGCTCCGACTTGGTTTTATCCCTATAGACTAATAAAATTTGACTCGTCCCTTTGTATATTGATATTTCTAGGTAATCTTAAATAACGAGTAGATGTCAATAATGCAAAAATGTTTTAGGGTGGTGTTTCCCATACATATATACAAACTCTGAATCTCGGACCGGGACCCCTTTTGACAACGGGGAATTCGTTTGAAAGAAATTGTCAACTGTTGCCACAACATGAGGTAGAACCTGGAAACTGAACACCATGGCTTTGAATTGAACGAAGATCAAGAACCTGACATGCATGTCCAGTACACATCTTGTCATTTTCGGCTCACCACCATTTTTCATTTCAACCCGATATGACAGAGCTGTTAAAAGGTTTATAAAGAACCATTTGGTCAGTCATCTGTGGGTACAACTCTTCTTTACATCCATCAGCAACCTTGTAGATATTCCCACTGATCAGTACCTGACTCTTGCCTCGAACAAGTGCACAGCACAACAGGAAATATTACCACATATCCAGGGGCGGATCCAGGATTTCAGCTTAGGTGGGGGGGGGGGGGGGGGGGGGCGTAATATTTTGGTCAATTTTCGGGTCCGTCTCTAGCCTCATAAAACGTTTGCGGTAGTGCATTTATACGGTAAAAAAGTCCGTTTTCAAATAAAAAGATTTAACAATGTGTTAATTAAACCACTTATTAGCCATTATGCGGCGAGCGAGAAAAAAAATTATACTGAGGGCGTCCATCAAAATTGTTTGATGTTTTATCTACAGTAATATGGACATACACGTATGAATAACAAAAGTCCGTTTTCAAATAAAAGAATTTAACAATGTGTTAATTAAACCACTCATTAGCCATTATGCGTCAAGCGAGCGAAGCGAGCGAGAATTTTTTTTATACTGAGGGCGTGCAACGAAATTGTTTGATATTTTATCTACAATAACATGGACATACATGTATGAATAAAAAAAGTCCGTTTTCAAATAAACGGATTTAACAATGTGTTAATTAAACCACTCATTAGCCATTATGCGTCGAGCGAGCGAGAAATTTGTTTATACTGAGGGCGTGCATCGAAATTGTTTGATATATTATCTACAGTAACATGGACATACATGTATGAATAAAAAAGTCAGTTTTCAAATAAAAGGATTTAACAATGTGTTAATTAAACCACTCATTAGCCATTATGCGTCGAGCGAGCGAGATTTTTTTTTATACTGAGGGCGTGCAACGAAATTGTTTGATATATTATCTACAGTAACATGGACATACATGTATGAATAAAAAGTGCGTTTTCAAATAAAAGGATTTAACAATGTGTTAATTAAACCACTCATTAGCCATTATGCGTCGAGCGAGCGAGAATTTTTTTTATACTGAGGGCGTGCATCGAAATTGTTTGATATATTATCTACAGTAACATGGACATACATGTATGAATTATAAAGTGCGTTTTCAAATAAAAGGATTTAAGAATGTGTTAATTAAACCACTCATTAGCCATTATGTGTCGAGCGAGCGAGAATTTTTTTTATACTGAGGGTGTGCATCGAAATTGTTTGATATATTATCTACAGTAACATGGACATACATGTATGAATAAAAAGTGCGTTTTCAAATAAAAGGATTTAAGAATGTGTTAATTAAACCACTCATTAGCCATGATGCGCCGAGCGAGCGAAGCGAGCGAGAATTTTTTTTATACTGAGGGCGTATTTGATATTTTATCTACAGTAAAATGGACATACATGTATGATCCGGAATTTTTAGTGGGGGCGCGCGCCGGGTGCGCCTCCCCCCCACCCCCCCTGGATCGCTAGTGCATATCCGCCACCACAAACATCTAAAAGTACAGTTTTTTCTCCCGTACTATTGGGAAGTGGAACTCCTTATAATCCACCGTTGTGTGGTTCTCGAGGAAAGAATAGGGTCACTTCAGATCCCGTTAGAGGGGTAGGCAGAGGCTAGAACCCCGCAAATCATGTTCATTTTGTGTTCATGCTCATTAAAGGTCTTCATCATGACCCCTGCATTTCTCGCTCAAATCACTAGGGCAGTGGCAGAAAAACAATAAATGTGGCTCCAGCGTAAATGGAGTGTGTCTACAATAGAATTTGCAGCAACTCTGCAGTTTCTATACTTCTACATTGGTTCATTCGTTTTTAATCTTATCTATTTATCCGAGAAGCATTGAAAACGGATATAACATGATTGTTTGCTAATTTAATATAATCAGAAGTGTAATGTTCCAAGTATTTACCAAAAAATAAGGGTCCAAACTTGTTGCTTCGAATGCGGCGTTTTAAGCTCCAAAACGGCGCTGACGGATTGGTCAAGGTCAAATCGGTTCAGTTATTTCCAAAAGGAAATAAACATTTCTAACAGAATCAACTGAAAAGGAGAACATTAACATCAAAGAAACACATATAAATGGTAAAGGTTATGAGCGAGAAATAAGGGTTTATAACAGCATAAAAAATGAGATAAAAGTTAAGCTTTTTTGTGGAAAAAGGAGTTATTAAAACTCGTTTTATTCAGAATTGTTTTTATATTTCTAACGAAATATACTTCTTATTCAAAGAATGATCTCTTTCATGAATTTTGCCACAAACAATATCAGGATTCATGTATTATTCTCCGAGAAATAAGGTTTTAGTCATGTACATCATGCGTGGACATTTAAGAGGGCTAGTGATTACCACGTGCCACCGGTCACTACGTAATACTGATATGTTATCGTTGTTATCTTCTAATCTACGCATTTGAAAACTAATAATCGTTATCTGTTAATTTGACATCATAGATAACATCGATCGAGTTTAATAACGTATATATAATTGCAGTTAATACTGTTACATATACATACGTAAAACACGGAATACAACTCATTAATGGGCGATTCATCACATGCGTCTTGGTTACAAGGGATATATGTCCCCGACCATCGTCAGAAGATCAACCCTTTAGTGTAGTGGTTAACTGGCATCGACTTCCGACATGGGACATTTACAAACTAACAAAATAAATATGGATTCTGCAAGTGATTTGGAACTGGCAAAACGTCTTCAAACTCAATACGATGCAGTATATTCTCCAGAGCTTGCTTGCAGGATTGAAAATCAATGTAACATCGAATATGCCAATGACAGGCACCATAGTCTATCCGACACGGAACCCTACCAAATTTGGACATTAACTAACATGCTATATAGGCCACCCGACATGAAACCTGTCCAAGATTTGACACTACATAACAGGCGACATATGCCGCTCGACATGGAACATAACAGGCACCATAGTCTATCCGACATGGAACCCTACCAAAGTCGGACACTACATAACAGGCGACAAAGTCCACCCAACATGGAACCCGTCCAAGATTGGACACTACGTACCAGACCCCAATCACCAACCTACAGGAAACCTGTTCAAACTGCTACACTGGCTAATGGACTGCCGAGTCAATCTAGGGAAAGGTTACACGAACAAGCAGACATGCATGAGAGGAACTTACAAGTAAGAGTTTACTTAGCAGAGGGGTAGGACCCCCCAAAATGTAACCCACCTGTTGACCGTGGGTGGCGACCCGTGTCGTTGGAGAAGGGAGTCCTGGTGGTTGAGTGGCGTGGAGATCTGGTAGTTATCTCCACGTTGCAACACACCACTTGTGGTCCGGACTTCAACTAGACGGGCGATCAGATTTGGCCCGATCTGATCAATCGGTTTGTCACGCCAGCTATAAGAGATCCGACTTTATTATTCAGACAGTACCAGTACACTGTATCTTACTTACCTTTTATATTGTTCTACTTTAAACATTATATAGATAGGGTCTTTTATGGCGGTGGCGCACGGGCTAATCATGTATTTAAAAACGCTATATGGCTATACTCGTGCCACTGTTTAAGCGGAACATAAGTGCGGCTCTTTGACCTTTTAGTTAAGGGGTTATGTCCGCTGGGTGGTATGGGGGGTCTGATGCGTTAGCTTTATATGAGTATACCTTCTACGTATTCTTGGCATATTGCTGTCGGATATCCACAGCAAATGTCCCCTTGTTGGACTCCGAGGTGGGTGAGAAGCGTGGAAGATGAATTCTTAACGCCCATCATGGCATCACAAAACGCACAAACTACTAATAAACGTAAAAAAAACAGAACATGAATCTGATACTGAGGAACCAGTGATTAACCAGTCCTTTCCTCGTTTTCTTATTATCGAATCGGAAGACGGGGAAAGGCCTGTTGCAGATATGTCACCTTTTGTAATAGAGAAAACTGTCCATTCCATTGCTGGACATGTTAAACAAATAAAAATAATAAAAGAACAAAACTCTTCTTATTGAAATAGAAAAAAAAATCTCATTCGGATAATTTACTCACTATTAAACAAATTTTAAACACAAAAGTCAAATGCTACCCTCACTCCTCTTTGAACATCTCCAAAGGCGTCATCAGGTACCCGGATCTCTCCGGAGTAACTGAAGAAGAAATTATTCACGAGCTTGCGCCACAGTTGGTAACTGCGGCTCGCCGAATAACCATAAAGAGGAATGACAAAATTATCAGTACAAATACTATCATCCTCATATTTTCAACACCCGTCTTACCAAAAGCAATAAAGGTGGCATATCTGCAATTGCATGTTGACGCCTACATTCCAAACCCGTTACATTGCTACAACTGCAAAGGCTTTGGGCACCACAACTCCAGGTGTACTAAAGAAGAACGTTGTGGTAAATGTGGCGAGTCTGCATTCAAGCATAACGAACCAGATTGTCCTAACGACCTCAAATGTACCAACTGCGGTGTGGGACATCACGCACATTCAAAATTATGTGAAAAATTTAAAAAAGAAAAAGAAATCATAACAGTTAAATATACACAAAACATTCCCTTTCCAGAAGCAAGAAAATTGATTGAAGAAAAATATAAAATTTCAAGTCCGACCTCTTACGCATCTATTCTAAAAACAACAGCAACACACACAGAATGCAGGGATGCAAGTACGCAATACGAACCACAGCCAGAAATTCAAAATACAAAGAATACTTCCTCAGTGTCAAATCCAAACAAAAGTCAACAAACCAAAATTAAACTTTTCATCTAATCAAACTTTTTCATTTAAATCAAACACAAAATCGGCAAGCTCTGGCAATGTCAAGAGCATGTCAATTTCTCAGAATTGGAAAGGGGGTTCTTCTAAGACTGTGAAGTCTAGTAGATCCCCAGTCGTGAGGCCTAATACTTCCTCGGTTGGAAGGCCTAGTGCTGCTCCAACTAAGGAAGTTGGAAAGCCTAGTGCTTCTCCAACTAGGGAGCACAAGGAGCAGCCAAAGGTGTCTAACGGCCCTATTGAGCTGCATAACAAATTCGAACAGCTCATGGACATTTCAGAGCCGGCAGCTGCACTGCCACTTCCATCCTCTCATGAAAAGTTAGTTGAGGTGCCACTTCAGCTGACTTCTTCCAGGGAGGAGGATTCATCAGTGGAGATGTCGCTGCTTGAGTCTCCTAAGACCTCCTAAATCTAAGGCCAAAAATAAAAATAAAATTAAAAGTCGCCTTAACGCTCAATAATGGGTAAAACTAATAAGATCATTCAATGGAATTGTCGAGGTTTGAAACCAAATTATGATGAAATCAGCTTCATTTTAAATGAACACAACCCTATTGCCTTTTGTTTTCAAGAAACATTCTTGAAGACAAGTGATAAGGTATATTTTAAACAATAATCACTATACAATCATATTTGTGATACCGGGGACAAGGCGACTGGTGGAGTTTCGATAATCGTTAATCGAAACATTCCTCACAGACCTGTTGCGTTGAAAAACATTTTGCCAGCTATTGCGGTCAGTGTTACTATGCACAGAGTCATAACAATATGTTCCTTATATTTACCACCTAGTTCTTCACTTGACCCTAAAGATCTTAATCACCTAGTTGCACAATTGCCATCACCTTTTATACTCTTGGGCGATTTTAATGCACACAACTACATATGGGGTTGTAAAGATATAAACGATAAAGGCAAGAAAATTGAGGATTTCTTAGCCAAAAACAATTTATGTCTTTTTAATAACAAGTCACATACTTATTTACATCCTGCTACAGGCTCTCATTCTTCCATTGATTTAACAATATGCGATCCAACGCTTTTGATGGATTTTTCGTGGAGTGTTGGAGACGACCTCTGTGGAAGTGACCACTTCCCCATATTTCTTGAAAATATCGGCCCTCCACTTCTCGAAAAAATGCAACGATGGAAACTTCGCAAAGCTGATTGGACTACGTTTCAATCTCTTTGCGAGGAACAATTAAAACCTTCCGTTTTCGAGGATGTCGAAGACGCAACTGCTCTTTTTACCAAAACTCTTCACGATATAGCTGATCAAACCATTCCAAAAACCTCGGCAAATCCTAAACGCCCACATAAACCATTGTACGACGATGACTGCAAAAGGGGAGTCAGCGATCGTAAAGCTGCATTAAATAATTTTAACTTGCGGCCAACTCAAACAAATTTAGATAACTTTAGAGTTTTTCGTGCGAAAGCCCGTCGTACTATTAAGGATAGCAAGAGGAAATCCTGGAGATCTTACGTCTCTAGGCTGAATTCTCGCTCATCTCTTAAGAAGACATGGGACATGGTCCGGAAAATAAGTGGTAAAGGTAATTCTGGTTCTGTAAATCATCTTAAAACAGATAATGCGGATATAACATTCAAAGATATTACAAACACTTTGGCAGAAACCTTTTCAAAAAATTCTTTTTCTGAAAATTGTCAACCAAATTTTCTGAAAAATAAGAAACAAAAAGAACAGAAGAAGCTGAACTTCAAGTCGAAAAACTTGAAAAAATACAATAAACTATTCACTCTCAAAGAACTTCGAGAGTCCCTTAAAAAGGCTCATGATACATCAGCTGGTCCTGATGATATCCATTATCGATTACTAAAACATTTACCTGAGTCCTCTCTCTCTACCCTTCTTGATATATTTAATAAGGTTTGGGTGACGGGAATCTTCCCCGATTCTTGGCGGGAAGCAATCGTTATTCCAGTCCCCAAACATGGAAAGGATCATACGGACCCAATAAATTATCGCCCAATCGCTTTAACGAGTTGTATATGTAAAACCATGGAACGAATGATTAATGAGAGACTCGTTTGGTACCTGGAGTACAACAAACTGATAACAAAGTATCAAAGTGGATTCCGGTGCCAACGAGGCACAACAGACAATCTCATACGATTTGAATCGTTTATTAGGGAAGCTTTCATAAAAAAAGAACATTTAGTCGCTGTATTTTTTGACTTGGATGGAAGTACGGTATTATGAATGATCTACATGACATTGGTCTTAGAGGCCGATTACCCAAATTCTTAGATGATAGACAGTTTCGTGTGTCCGAATGGGTTCAACCCTCTCTGATATTCATGAACAGGATATGTGTGTTCCACATGGCAGCATACTATCTGTCACACTTTTTAATATAAAGATTAACAGTATAGTAAAATGCATCAATCCAGGTGTGGATTGTTCGCTATATGTTGACGACTTTGTTATATGTTATCGTGCAAAAAACATGAATACTATCGAGAGACAATTACAACAATGTCTCAATAAACTTCAGACCTGGTCTGATGAAAATGGTTTTAAATTTTCTAAATCTAAAACTAATTGTATGCACTTTTGTCAACTTCGTAAACATCATGAAGACCCTCATCTAACACTGGATGGGTCACCAATACCAGTAGTGGATGAGACAAAATTCCTTGGTCTTATTTTCGACCGTAAATTAACGTTTATACCACACCTTAAATGCTTGATGGCCAAATGCCTTAAAGCTCTTAACTTACTTAAAGTTGTTGCAAACACTAATTGGGGAGCAGATCGAAAAGTCCTCTTGCGAGTTTACAGATCTCTTATCAGATCCAAGCTGGACTACGGCTCAATAGTATATGGATCGACTCGCAAGTCGTACTTGCAGATGCTCGACCCTATAAATAATCAAGGATTACGACTCGCCTTAGGTGCCTTTCGTACATCACCAGCCGAAAGTCTATATGTCGAAGCCAATAAACCATCACTGTCTCATAGACGAGACAAATTAGCTCTTCAATACGCCATTAAATTAAAGTCTAGCCCTTCAAACCCAACTTTCGATAATGTTTTTAATCCTAGTTGTGAACCTCTTTTTGATCGAAAACCGAAGGCCATTCGACCATTTGGTCTTCGTATTAAACCAAAATTAAGAGACACTGAAATCGACCTAAATTTGATTGCCAAGTACAAAGTACCACAGATTCCACCGTGGACTTTGGAAACTCCAACAATTATTTTTGATCTTTGTAATAATAACAAATCCAGTACAGACCCTACTGTCTTTCAAAGCAAATTTAATGAAATTATATCGAAATACACTGACTTTCAACATATCTACACAGATGGCTCTAAAGATGGAGATAATGTAGCTGCAGCAGCTGTTGTTCACAAACACAGCATAAAGAGCCGCCTGCCTGACAAGGCCTCTATCTTTTCAGCTGAACTTAAGGCAGTTGAACTTGCCTTAAATTATATTCAAGAATCTGATGATGACCATTTTGTAATCTTTTCTGATTCCCTTTCATCTCTTCAAGCACTGGGTAATATGAAACATGATAACCCAGTTGTGCTTCAACTTTTAGAAAAGTACAATTCTCTTATAATTGATAATGTTATTATTTTCTGCTGGCTTCCAAGCCATGTAGGAATACGTGGTAATGATAGAGCTGATAGTGCTGCTAAGGCAGCATTAGATTTACATATATCTAATACCAAATTACCTTATACTGATTTTAAAAGTTGTATTAACACATATATTCGTAACTCTTGGCAAACCGCTTGGGATTTGTCGGTTAACAATAAACTCCATTCAATTAAACCGTTACTCGGAGAATGGCGTTCTTCTACTAGATCCATTCGTCGAGAGGAAGTTATCCTAGCCCGGTGCAGGATAGGGCATTCACGTTATACTCATTCATATTTATTACAAGGTGAGCAATTACCAGAATGTATACCCTGCTTTGCACCGTTAACGGTCAAACACATCTTATTGGAATGTGTAGACTTTGATCCTATGCGTCAAAGGTACTACAATGTTAATACTATGAAAGAGTTATTTGATACTGTAGATTTTAGTCTTGTTTTAGATTTCCTAAAAGAGATCAGACTATATAAATCATTATAATGTGTTCTTATATATATTTACTTGTTTATATGCCCGTTGACGGGCATTTGTTGATTTACATACATAGTTTATATTACACCTTATCATCCTTTCTTTTCTTTTTTAAATAGTTTATCTTTATATATTTACACTAATTTTTAAATAATACTTAATTTTTCATCAATTTTGCGCTCAATATGACCTATTTACGTGTCGACGTGCCGTAAAACACCATTCATTCATTCATTCATTATATCTTTCCTTGCATACACATATCCATTTTTAGCTCGTCTGCGTTAAAAAACAAGAGGCCACAATTACATGCATCGTTCACCTGGCAATGATACCAGTTAAACGTTGCATCGTTCACCTGGCAATGATACCAGTTAAACGTACAATGTTTGGTATATTTGTGTCTATCAGTTAATGTTAAGTTCAATTAGAAACTACTAAGCTCAGTTCCCAAAGACAATAAAAAATTAAAAGCTTTAGTCTATTTTTGAATCTTTAATTATTGATGTCATGTTTCATTTCATCGTAATTCCCGTACAATATGACCTCTGTAACCAAACAGTCATTCATATTACTTGTTTTATAAATCAACAATTGATATCTGATCCGCAGCACCATGGCACTGCCAGACATAGACCAAGAGAAATGACAAGCCGTTACAATCGCAGAAGTTCCAACAGTGATTCACAAACTACAGAGGTAGGCAGATTGGCTCAAAGCCATAACCTTTGATGCCATATTTCTTATCAATTACTAATCCTTTTAATCGTACTGTTTAATGCACAAGATGGACTAATTGCTTTTTTTCTGTGTACGTTTTATGGATTCTTTAATCAATTGAATTGAATGTTGTTTAACGGCTCATTAACACAGTATAGGTTATTTAGAGCCGCCCTAGAGAGAGGGGAATGATACATAGGAATCCGGGAACCGTGCCCTACCCTTATTATGGAATAGATTCCTGTGGTTCTTTAACGTGCTCGGAGGATAAACCGATACACGGGACCGCCCGGTTTACGTCCCCATCCGACGGACGAGGCTAAGGGAAAGTGTCTTGCCCAAGAACACACCGACGTAACTCAGTGGCACCACGGAGGATTGAACTCGGGGCCTCCGGTTACAAATCCGCCGCGCTATCATTTATTCATTATTTCATTTATGTTCCGTTGATTAGTCGACAAACATGAACTTTTTGCAATACTATTTGATACGTATCAGGACTGGGAATTAGTTTCCCTCTCTCTGGGGCGGCTCTAAATAATCTATTCTGTGTTGATGAGCCGTTAAACAACATTTAATTCAATTCATTCTACTAGTTAATATAAAACAATTGTATATTTCAGAGAACCGCAGCATGTCCTGTATGTAGACAGTTTGCCAGTTAGAGAGGTCGAATCAAGCTGACTCAGCAATATACAAGACATACAAGTACATGTGCTACTGCGTTAACATTTTTTATCATGCAGATATGCACTTTTCTGCCTTATAAAGGGGTGACCTAATAAATTTTGCTTTATTAGGCACTGAATAAATAGAGCAAATCGATGCGGAATCCCTCGGCGTTTATTGCACGTAACGTTATATGACGTCATGCACGTAACGTTGCCTGACGTCATAAACCAACCAAGAAACAACAACATGGCGGCGTCATCGATACGCTTAACATTCTGAGAAATAGATAATAATAGTAATTCATACAGAAATGTGGAAAATCTACATGATAAATAGAATATTATGTCAGTGCCTTTTACTATCAAGTTTATTAGGCGAGGATTAGAAAACGAAAAATGGCACTGACATAATATTCTCTATGTATTACAACGTGTCCGTATAATACATGTTGGTCATGTGAGCTACGAAACGATATGTTGCCATAGTTACGTACAATCTAAATCATGTATCTCGTGTGCGTCTCGTGCAGTTTTTTTTTTCCTCACAATTTTTTTGGTAGTTCTAAGACTGGTCGGCCGGTTTTCCGTATAACGTGTCAAGCCATGTGTCTACGGCGTGGTGTTCCAGCGTGTCAATTTTATATAAAGTTTATTTGCATATAGGTACACAATAACACTACTGTCGAATCATGCATTTGTATAAAATATCCACTGGGCTGGGAGCCAACGAGACATAACTACATATATGTATTTCATATCAAAGTAACACATAATACATATGAAAATACATTTTACTAAATAATATTAAAACAACTTGCTAAACCATTTTCTACCATATTATACAAGATGTATATAAATGCTTTACGTGTTTTATGCTATTTTATGCATAATAGTTTCATATATGAAAACAGGGGCGTTCCTGGGGCTAATTTAGGTATACGCACCATCGAGTTTTGGATTCACAAATGTGCCTAACCCCCTATACCTTCAGTTTTTATTGCATTTTTAGCATTTTTAGCCTTTTTTATTTGTTTGCTTCTTTAATAGCCTGTACGCACTGCGTCAGTGCGTATGCCCAGCCAGGCACGCCCCTGGAAAATATATATGTATATACACTCAAGAGATATGAAAACGCAACACGGGAATTTCCGCTATATATATATTGTATATATACTGCACTGTGACTTAACTGCACATAATATCCAAAGAAAGATGTTTTGTAAAAAAAAAGTTGCAGTTAATAAGAGAAAAGACACAACTGTGATGTTGTAGACGTTTTAATCACACTACACCTTGTAACAAGAAATTCATAAATGTTGAAGTTGCTCTTTGAAAAACTGAGCCAGTTCAGAACTGTATTTAACGTAAATAATTTGCAATTTTGTGCATCCTATATTTGCTCACATGCTTGAGCCAAACGCATACTCTGTCAATAATGAAACTTTGAAGGAATACTATTTGCTGTGTTATGTGTGGTTTTAGTATATTTTTCCAAAAGGTAGACATGTACCATTCGATTACAAGCAGCATATCGTACCTACAATATATAGCGGAAATTCCCGTGTTGCCTGTTCATCTCTCTTGAGTGTACTTCATATGTGGTACAAGTTTATTATTTAACATGAAAAATGTATGTGACACATATTTATCATTTACTTATGTGGCATGTGTATAAATAACATGATGTATAAATGAAAGTTACAAGCAAATGATAATAAAGTAACACATATGTACACATACATGTCACAACATTTTTCCTGTGTAGGGAAATGCTAAACAGTCTCACGCCAACTATGGTTAGAAAACACATTTTATATGTACATAAACAAGCTCGCTTCTAACATTTCATGTTTCATGAGAGAAAAAAATGTGTTAATACAGTTTATAGACTGTCCCGAAAATCTCTAGTGTTTTATACTCAGCTCAAGTTACATAATAATCAGCTTGGTGATCGGCATGCCCAGCATGAGTTCAATAAAATGGCAATAAATCACCTTACATGCCAGCTAATGAGCTAATACTTTGTGCTTGCATAATTGAATTGGATTTTATAGTCGCACCAACAGCTAAGGTCATATGGCGACTTTCCAGCTTCCACTGGTGGAGGAAGACCCCAGGAGCCCCTCCGGGCAATTTTCGTGCACGGACGGGCACCTGGGTAGAACCACCGACGTTCCGCAAGCCAGCTGGATAGCTTCCTCACATAAAGATTCCTAGGCCCCTGAGGGATCGAACCTACAGCGGTGAGGGGCAAGTGATTTGTCCATGCAGAAGTAAATGTTAGAATTATATATCACAGGCTTATCTCTATTTGCAGATAGCATTTTGTTACACCAACTTATTTCTAGTTTTCTAAATGTGCCTATCTGCTGTCAGATAACTGATGCCCTGCTGTGCGAAATGGGTATTTTATTGCTCTGGGGTCAGTTAATTACAAGGATGAATTATAGAGATTCTCAATAAACAGGGGAATCTCGGGACACTCTGTAAACTGAATAATGATCTCATCGCTATGAGGTGTTTTAAGCTTTAAACACGCGTGGGCGAGCAAATACACGTGATATAAATATATCTTTAGTCATAACGAGATAAATCGCCCGCCTCCCAATCACGTAATGTTTTATTTTCCTCGTTCACATCATAGCTTGATGTTGTGTACGAGGACATTTTATCCTTCAGAAGTTTTAAGTGCGGCATTTAGATATGAAACATTGTTATAGGATATAGGATAGTTAACGGAGTGGGAACAGGGTCGCCGACCCCAACCTGCCGACAAAGAGAATGAAAGGAGCAATTTGGAGATCGCCGAACACAATACATATAAAAAGAAATAGTGCAGTCTCGGTTTGATTGAGACTGTTCATGAACGGTATGGGAATATAGTGGACAATGCTAGCTACCGTTCACGACCTCTCCATCAGTTGTTTACGTGGTATAGGCAGGTTTATAAACGTTTAATTCGTTCTCGCCATTGATTATTAAAGAAGAGCGCCTGTCTAAATCTAACTGCGTAATTAGTATCTTAAATATGTGCACTGTAATTATTTACCAAATACCTATTATACAGTATTACTTTAACTGTTTTTATTCTTCATGAGTTGCCCCGTGTGGTTCTCGGGGGCTCCGTTTGGTCACGGGGCAAAGAATAGGGCCACTGCAGATCCCTTTGGAGGGATAGGCAGAGGGGTAGAATTCCCCCAAATTCATGTTCATTTTATCATTTTTTGTTCATGTTCATTAAAGGTCTTCATCATGATCCCTGCATTGTTTCAGGTGCTATCTCGCTCGCATCAAAAGAGCAGTGGCAGAAAAACAATAACGTGGCTCCAGCGTAAATGGAGTTTCTACGATAGAATTTGCAGCAACTCTGCAGTTCAGGGTGAGAAGGTTCTAGGCCCATTTTCCATATTTTATCTCGATGTACATGGAAGATGAGCCTGGCATGTTCATGCCTTTTAGGCGCCATATAACCTTTTCATGTGTTGGTGTGCCTTAAAACCCCGATTCAATTCAATTCTTCATGAGTTGTATTGTCTAATTTTTTTAAAAACCATTTACGCAATTTTCTCTAGACTATCACATGGAATTAAGTGTGCAGTATATACATTTTATAGCGGAAATACCGGAGTTGCGTGTTTTTTTCCTTTAGTAAATACACAGACATATTAATAAATAATAATTTGCTATTAGGTCTGTGGTAAATATTATATGCGATAGAGGCTGAAGAAATTTGAAATTATGCATATACAAACTGGTTGTATTGTGTTTATATATTGACATTGGTATTGTGTTTATATATAGACATAGTTTCTATGATGAACAATTACCGAATGCGGTCTGCGATTACTTTCTAAACCATCGGTACTGCCTAGACAATTTCCGTAATCAATATATAATGCCTGTCGCTAAAAGCAAGAGACAAATCCGACTGTGGAGTTTATCGAAACCTTCCGAAGAAATAAACAGTGTTATGTTTGGTGAGAGATTGATTGGTTGGTTGAATGGTATTTTACATCATTTTCAGCACATTTTATATATGAGGGTCGATTCTTTCGTGTGGAGGCAGACCACCCACCCTTTCCTGGATCGAACCAGTACTGTATACTTTCAGCTATCTGTAAGAAACGACACGTTCGAGCTGACACTTTCTTCGGTAAGAGATAAGGTTTAAATGAACATACGCGCTTGAGAAACAATTGTAGCAATTTAAACAGTGATCTCTATTTTAATCATTTGAGGAATAAGCTCAACTATGTCTGTAATGATGGAGCTCCATGTTTTACAGATGTATACTTTTTAGAAATAAAACACGGAAGTTATTGTTAATTATTGTTAATACGGAGGTAATCGTCCATCCTTCATAGAAATTTTGTGTTTCAGAGTAGAAACTATATAGACATGGATTTTTTTAGCCTATATAAGTGGGGCCGAAATTCGGCCTCTTCCCAATTGCAAAATCCTCTATTTTTGTGGTAATAAAAATGACATACTTTACATAGTTTGTATGTTAAACTAAATTCTAAAACCTGATCGATATTTTACCTAAAACATGCATTTTAATGAAAAATTAAATTTTCCCAATTTGGACAGCCTCGCGCTTCTTTTCCCCAAAATCAGCAGACCTAGACCTTTTCTGAATTTTCTTGAAAAAAAAAAATCGTGTAAGATACGTTTGTATACTGATTTAGTTATAGGCTGTATGATTTTAATAATTAAGGTTTTCATTTAAAATCATGCATTTACCTGCAAGTGCATGTGAAGTAGTATTAGCATATATGCATTATCAATATGTGGTTGAATAATCGGTGTTCTTGTGATATCACTTATATGAACTGGTTTTATTATGATATCACTAATATGAACCGGTGTTATTATGATATCACTGATATGAACCGGTGTTATTATGATATCACTGATATGAACTGGTGTTATTATGATATCACTTATATGAACCGATGTTATTATGATATCACTGATATGAACCAGTTTTATTATGATATCACTTATATGAATCGGTTTTATTATGATATCACTGATATGAACCGGTGTTATTATGATATCACTTATATGAACCGGTGTTATTAAGATATCACTGATATGAACCGGTGTTATTATGATATCACTTAAATGAACCGATGTTATTATGATATCACTGATATGAACTGGTGTTATTATGATATCACTTATATGAACCGATGTTATTATGATATCACTGATATGAACTGGTGTTATTATGATATCACTGATATGAATCGGTTTTATAATGATATCACTGATATGAGCCGGTGTTATTATGTATATCACTGATATGAGTCGGTGTTATTATGATATCACTTATATGAACCGTGTTATTAAGATATCACTGATATGAACCGGTGCTATTATGATATCACTGATATGAACCGATGTTATTATGATATCACTTATATGAACCGGTGTTATAATGATATCACTTATATGAACCAGTGTTATTATGATATCACTTATATGAACCGATGTTATTATGATATCACTGATATGAACCGGTGTTATTATGATATCACTTATATGAACCGGTGTTATTATGATATCACTTGTATGAACCGGTGTTATTATGATATCACTGATATGAACCGGTGTTATTATGATATCACTTATATATGAACCGGTGTTATTATGATATCACTTATATGAACTAGTGTTATAATGATATCACTTATATGAACCGGTGTTATTATGATATAACTTATATGAACCTTATTATGATATCACTGATATGAACCAGTGTTATTATGATATCACTTATATGAACCGATGTTATTATGATATCACTTATATGAACCGGTGTTATTATGATATCACTGATATGAACCTGTGTTATTATGATATCACTTATATGAACTGGTGTTATAATGATATCACTTATATGAACCGGTGTTATTATGATATCACTTGTATGAACCGGTGTTATTATGATATCGGTGTTATTATGATATCACTTATATGAACTAAGGAATTCCTAATTGCAATTCCTGGACGATTCACGATAATCAATACTTTATCGAAAATGAAGCTTGTCACTAAACAAATATAACTACCACCAAGCCTGTAACTGTGTAAGAAGATACGACCATACTATGCACCTTTTCATATGTAAGCGATGGCGTTGAAGAGATGATTCATAGGGAAAAAACAACAACAAAAAAACCCTGAAATTTCCCTAAACTGTTATAATAATTGTAAGCGATTAATCATTTGGATGGGATTCCTAAGTTATTTTACAAATGTAGTTCATTATAACTTAACTTAACTTAGTTACAACAGAGCAGACATAGTTGTTATTTGGGAACATGACCAATTATAATAGAACCAGTGTACAAACTAGGCGGAGAATATGTTAATTTGGATTGTTAGAACACATTAAACATAAAAGACATTTTCTTTAAATTGAAATATAGACGTGTAAAGGTGAACATGTTTGGTTCGGACGATGCTAAGTTAGAGGGAGCTCGGACTGTCCGAGACTCAGATGTTAAGTTAGAGGGTTCTCGGACTGACCGAGACTCGAACTTTGCTCAGATGAGACAAAATCAACTAAACCTGGAGTTAGAAATAGAGGACGAGCAAATTGCCAGAAGTCTACAGGTGAATACTTGTACTTTCCTATGTCAGTACATTTTAATTTGTTTGCCTGTTAATTATATCCTTTAATGGGACAGCGTTGGGCTACGAATTGATGTACTCGTGCACGTATAATTTAAAAATGTTTTAATTTTCGCTTTCTTCATATTATGTGTTGTATTAGTGCACATATAGAGGATCTTACATGAGTACTCATTCATTATTGAATTTATTAAACTCGTTAGCAAAAATTATATTATGCTCGGCAAGTTATTGAATTTATTAAAATATTTAGCAAAATGATATAATGCGAGGATCTTGCCGAGCATTATATAATTGTTGCTAACGAGTTTAATAAATTCAATAACGAATGAGAACGAATGTTAGATTCTATTTATTACTTATAACGTCACATTACGTCAGAAAACGTACATAAATGCGACGTCCATGACGTTATTAACGTTATGTTATACCACTAGTGGAATATCGAAAATAATGAATGGTGTTATTACACTCCCACACCACATGTTATGTGATAAATTTATTTTTCTTATTTAAATTCAATATGTTACAACCAACACAATTTAACTTATTCAAATATTATGTTTAAGGACGAGCAATATGCCAGAAGACTACAGGTAAATACTTGTACTTTCCTATGTCAGTACATTTTAATTTGTTTGCCTGTTTATTATATCCTTAAATGGGACAGCGTTGGGGCTACGAATTGATATACTCGTGCACGTATAATTTAAAAATGTTTTTAATTTTCGCTTTCTTCATATTATGTGTTGTATCAGTGCTTATATTTATTTTATTATTTAAATACAATATGGTACAACCAACACAATTTTACTTATTCATTATGTTTTCAGGAACAATAAACACGTATACATTTCATCAATTAAGTGTGTTTGTTTGTTTGTGTGTTTATTTGTATAGTGTTTTACGTCATTTTCAACACATGTAAAGTTATATATGACGATCGTTTGTTTGTGGTGGAGGCGGAGCACCCACTTTTCCTGGATAGAACCAGTACTGTACACCTCCCGCCGTCCGTAAGAATCAACGCTTCCTCACTTACAAATCGAACTCCCGGTGGGATTCGAACCCGCAGCTGTGAGATCATCTATTAATGTATACACGGCTGTATCCCAGTCGATTGATGTTCGGGTAGTACATGGATCGTTACCAGAGACAAATGACATGTTCTACACACACAACTACACATTCTAAATAAACGAAAAAGGACGAGATTCATTGATATGACCTCTTTGTGTACCTGAATCATTACATGGTCCTGCTTTATTTCCATTAAGCGAGGGGAAAGCTTATATTAGCAGGATTTTGTAACGGATATTTCGACAATAAAACACGTTTTAAAATTATCTATTAAATGTTTGCACACATTTTATGCCAAAATTAAAATTTTATTTCATACCCCAGCCAACCCCTTGTCGCTACTTGGAGAAGGGGTTGGATGGGGTATGAAAATTAATACTCGGACCGCGTAATGGTTTAAATCTTTTATAAAACATGAAAAATGATAAATTGCCTGCATCTGATTTACGGCCGAAATATTTAAACTATTTTTGGAGCGATTGGTTCTTTTCTTGTTAAATATTTGAACTATGGATATCATATTAAATATACATCAATAACACAAAGACAAGGTGTCATACATGTCTCCTAAAGGAAGGTAAATCAAAAACGCATTTAAAAAAACTGGAGGCCTATCTCGTTATTAAATGTGGATGGAAAAAACTCTTACAATTAATATTTAGATAGAAATATTCATAAACTAAGATCAACAAAAAATTATATAAAAAGAATTATGAAGAATTTTTAAAATTAATTATCTCAACAACAAATAACTCGCAAGCAAAATGGAACAAGAACTCGGAATGACGTAACAAATGAAGACAGGAAATATCTATATCAATACTTTTAAAACAACTGATGACTTTAACTCCAAAGTCTTCAATTCAATATATACATCATCGTATTTTGTTACCAATGGCAAATTGTATCAATGTAAAATGTCAGAAGCAGAAGTTACTGTATGCATTTTTTTGTAATAACTCACAAGAAACAGTTCCGCATCTACACTCAAGAGATATGAAAACGCAACACGGGAATTTTCACTATATATTGTATATACTGCACATTTAATTGCACATAATATTCCAAAGAAATCCCAAGATGTTTTGTAAAACAAAAGTTGCAGTTAATTAGAGAAATGACACACTGTGATGTTGTAGACGTTTTAATCACACTACACCTTGTAACAAGAAAAAATGAGCCAGTTCAGTACTGTATTTAACGTAAATAGTTTGCACAATTGTGCATCCTAAGTTTGCTCACATGCTTGAGTCAAACGCGTACTCTGTCAACAATGAAACTTTGAAGGAATGCTATTTGCTGTATTATTTGTTGTTTTAGTATTTTATTCCAAAAGGAAAGGTCTTAGGTAGCCATGTACCTTTCGATTAAAAGCAGCATATTGTACATACAATATATAGCGGAAATACCCGTGTTGCGTTTTCATATCTCTTGAGTGTATTTTTTGAATGTATGTATTCCAAGAAAACACTGCTACGATTGTTTGAATAAATTAAGAATCTTTGAGGAATTTCTACTGAACTAAGACTGATTGATTGATTCTTTATTTTCCTCCTAGTTGGAGAGCATACAATATAAGTTTACATATAAGCATTCAAACAATTCAATAATAATATATACATGACAATCAGTAATTTAGGTACAAATATACGCAGTAACACAGAAGTACTACTACAATAGACAATGAGAGAAATTTTGACATAGAGTAAAGTATAAGAATAAGTTAATATATATACATTCATGTTGGAGTCTTTTAATATAATTAAACTGATTCCATGACTGTACTCGTATGTTCATGGAACATATTTGCTTACCCTTATAATAAATACTTTTCATATTCAATATGTACAACAGATTACAAAGTGTTAAACAATTGTTATGTTTAAAGATAAACTAGTAATCGAGTCCATACCCAGCCTTTATGAAACGAAATAAAAGATCAGGTATGGAATCACACATAGTTTACTTCATCTTACCAGTTTAGCAAATACATTCTTGAAAAAAAACACATCATAACATCACTCTCCCTTACGGAAGCGAAATATAAGGGAGAGTCAATGACATTACATTTTAATTACACACATGGCTATTAATACATTATTTTCAATTTACCGCTTGTCCAACACTCCATATTAAATGGAAAGCGTTAATAACAACTTTTAAACAAGTCAAATTGCATTTATCGCTAAGTGGTCTCTACCATTTAGCATGACAATTATTTGTTCCCGCGGACTTAAGTTTATGAATATGTTAAATACATTTGAACCAACAATGGTAAAAATTTACTGCCACAATTTAACTGAAATATGTTCAGTACGAACACAATAAAAAATATAGTGTTCTGAGATAGATGAAACTTGTCTTTCACACCGAGGGCAACTTTTGGTATAAGTGTCACTAAATAAATTACATAATAGACATATTGCACTTTTGCATTTAGTCGTGTATTTTGGTTGCGCTTTAGAAAATTCCCATAACTCACAAGCATGACTAAGCATTGGTTTTATGCACAAAAAGTCTCTTAAAGAGGTCATCCTAGGTTTTAAACAGCATGCCTTTGCTTAAATTCGATTAGTGATACGTTTATTTGTCTATAAAATGTATGTCTACTCTAGCAAATTGAAAAAAAATGTCTCCCAAACTATGATGTTTTTATCGAACATTTGAAAAGATATAAACACCTGGAATTATTGTCATCGTTTATGTACCCTGTACCAAAATCTAATGCCATAAGGGCGAGATGTAACATAACTAGCCAACTCTTTAATCCAGCTTAGTTTGTTTTATTTAAAACTACTCACTTCAGTCAATTATAATTACCCTTTACGTATACACTGAACAACATTTCTAATTATCAACTTTTGTATCTTAACTAATTTTCTTATTTTTAATATATTTTAGAATAGATATATGATAAGTATTTGGTTTTGACCCATAGTTTGTAAAACATTTATTTTTTGTTTAAATTGTTACATCTTTTGAGAGTTACCCTCCCTTTATTTGAAAACATGAAATGTACAGATAAAACACATAACATGAGTCAAAGATCTTCCTTGACCGGTTTCTATTACAAGTATTTACACTGATTTCATTCATTTCGTTATTTTTTTGTTTGCGTACTTCCTGGAATTTATTTATCTTCCGTGACCGGTTTCTATTACATTTTCTTCCCGTTTAATATATGTTTGATCGACTATATGCAACTGTATATATTTGTACTCAATATGTCTGAATAAAGTATTAAACAACAATACACATTATAAAAGGGAAAAATAAATAAATCAAAGCGTGAATGACATTTTGCTACTGCTGCTGCTGCTGCTGCTACTGCTGCTGCTACTGCTACTGCTGATGATGGCTTTTATTCCGTTCAATTGTTTACACCTATAAACAGACTATATCGACCGATTATACAGCATAGACCGATTATATAGACTATATATACCGATTATATAGACCAATTATATAGACTATATATACCGAGTATATAGACCGAGTATATATACCGATTATATAGACCGATTATATAGATAGATTATATAGACAGATTATAAAGAGCGATTATATAGACCAATTATATAGACTATATAGAGCGATTATATAGACCGATTATATAGAGCGATTATATAGACCGATTATATATACCGATTATATATACTATATAGACCGATTATATATACCGATTATATAGACCGACTTTATAGACTATACATACCGATTATATATATTATATATACATATTATATATACCGATTATATAGACCGATTATATAGACCATTATATTGACTATATAGACCGATTATTAGACCAATTATAAAGAGCGATTATATAGACCGATTATATAGACCGATTATAAAGAGCGATTATATAGACATATTATATATACTATATATACCGATTATATAGACTATATATACTGATTATATATACCGATTATATAGACCGATTATATAGACCGACTATATAGACCGATTATATATATTATATATACCGATTATATAGACTATATAGACCGATTGTTAAGATTATATAGTCCGATTATATAGACCGATTATATAGACCGATTATACGAGTATAGACCGATTATATAGACCGATTATACGAGTTTAGACCGATTATATAGAAGTAATTGTAATTCATGAAATAACTTGGATGTATGATGTTGTCTTATTGTGTGACGTTTTAATCGATTATGTAAAGTAGTTTTGTAGATACAAGCTTACATACAAACTTTAACCCGGACGCAGACGCAGACGACGATCAAGTGGTGACAATAGCTTATCTTTATTTCTTCGAAAAAGTCGAACTATAAAGGACTCAGTTAGATCAGCTATACCTCTTTTTTTTATGACCTAAACGTGTATTAGTATTAATATTGCAATACTTTAACACTTTACACGATTATTGCAAACTTATTTTGGATTCTCACAGCGGGCAGTTTGAAAATAACGTGACATATGATAGTTTCCGCATTTTATTAACTGCAATAAAATATGTACAAGTTTTCAAATCTTAAAATACAAGTGCAAAATATATGCAAAAACATGGAAGTTTGGTGATTTTATGTGTTTATTTATACATATATTTTTATACATATTGTAAAGGAAATGGAAAGAAGTTCCCCTCAGCCAGGTGACAGAATGCATTCAAGATTTCCTCGACCACGTGACAGAATGCATCCAAGACCACGTGACCAATGGCAGGACACGGCTACCGTGATACAGGGCGGAGGAAGTGACAAGACTCAAGGCGTGAGTTGTTGTAATTTCATGAAAAAAAACGATGCTATGTCAAGATTTATCCAAATATCTTATGTTTTCTTGAGTTTATTTATCCCTCACTTACAAACACCGGGCAATGGAAATAGTTTAAGTTCTTGGGCTCAATATATATTTCTTGCATACTTCCGGTAGATATTCAACTCTCAGTTGAAACATCAACAAACTGCCACTTTCTGTGATAAGTTATCTCTAATTACATTATCCGAATATCGTTTCTGTTACAATGTTGTAACGACTAGTCCTTGTGCTGTGAGACACATTCTACTCACTAATTCTTAAATGATAGGCAATACATAAGTACAGAAACAAACGAGATAGGCAATACATCAGTACTGAAACAAACGAGATAAGCAATACATAAGTACAGAAACAAACGAGATAGGCAATACATAAGTACAGAAACAAACGAGATAGGCAATACATAAGTACAGAAACAAACGAGATAGGCAATACATAAGTACAGAAACAAACGAGATAGGCAATACATAAGTACAGAAACAAACGAGATTTTTTTTATCTACTTTTATTGTTTTGGCAGACGGCGTGGCGTTCTGTGAAGGATGCACTTCCTGTTCGGTCTACTTCTAAGTAGAATATCGCAAAAGCCGGTGCTTAGGAGGCGTGAGGGGTGTTGCACTTTACATTGCCTCTGATGAACAGACTCAATAAACCCGAGTCTGCTACTTTTATCTTTTGTTTGTGTGTGTTACTTCCAAGGGATCCCCTTTTCAGTGTTTATTTAAATAGACCAATATAGAAGACCGATAAAGAGACAGAACGAAACAAATATTGTATTCATTTCTATCAAACGATGTTTGCCTTTATTGCAAATAGGATAATGTCCTTCTTTCTCAGCCAATGATAATTAGTTTGGTTCACGGTACGTTTTATATCCCATTAACAGCATCTGCAGTAATATAATGTTCTTCGTTTAGTTGTTATGATTTGTGTTCTATTTATGAAAATATGTTCCCATGGAGAGGAACCTTCAGCTCTTAGTAACTTATAATCTTAACTCATCATGCTCATAGAGTCATTCAATTAAATAATACAATTTAGGTGCCAAATGTCGAACAATAAGTATTCTTTCACAGATGCAGCCAACCTGTTGTTTATATTTCAGCATATATTATATTTTAAAAGACTTCCTTCAGTATAACGCAGAATACATTTGATTTCATATCCCATGTTGTAAAGGGGAAGGAAAGAAGATCAGTCAAACCGGGACTGCACTATTTTCTTCTATTTATCGAGTTCCAAATGGCTCCTTTCATACTTTATTTTGTTTAGTTCTGTGCAAGAATAAAATGCCATTTTCTTTGCGGACGTGTTTGTCAAGCATTCGTTAAGACTATAAACAGGTAAATAAGCCAAAAGTAGAACAACTAGAAATAAGCGATACTGTTTAATGTGTAGTTCTAAATATGTTGATACAACGACATTTGCATTTTTGTTTTATATACTTGAAGAGTATGATAATGGACCTTTGGAAACGGCCGAACACGACACATACAACATATTGCAATCTCGGTTTGATTGAGACTGTTCATGAACGGTAGTGAAATATGCTAGCTACCGCTCACGCCCTCTAGCCCCGTGTTGAGCAAAACTCAATATTAATAAAATCAATAGTACATAATTTTAACCATCCCGAAGATGGCATGCATATGGCGGTGGAAATAGAGATTTTCCTCCCCAATGTCCGGCGGCGTGTGATCCCAGTATCTAACAAAATACTATGCCCCGAAGAGCGAAATAAACAAAATGGAATTTAGTTGGGAGCAGCGGTTATGAAGCCTGCATATCACAAGTAACAGCCTAAAGACTAAATTAAAAAGCAGACAACATATCCTATGAGTGGTTAAACAATACCCAGAGTCTTTTATCGGCCGGAGTAGTGGAACCACCGAATCGAAAATTAAGTAAGAAAACAAAAGCAATTGAAAATTCTACCGTCAAACAGTAGTTTATAAACGTGTAAAGCTATTGCAAGCAAACAGTAAATCATTTCTGATAAAATTAATATTATATGATTAATACTTTTAGGCAGATATTGATGACTAATGCAAGCAAACAGTAAGACAATTCTGATTCAATTAATATCACATGATTAATACTTTAAGGCATATATTGATGGCTAATGCATGCAAACAGTAAGATAATTCTGATACAATCAATATTATATGATTAATACTTTTAGGTAGCTAATGACGCGGGTAGAGATTTAGGTAGTTGCGCACGTCGTTTAGCTGCCGAGTTTGTGCGTAAAATAACTCCTGGTCAGAGAATGGAACATACACCAAGGCCTACGACAAACAGCAATACTCATTCCTTTGACCGAAACAAACGAAATGTTGCGGTGGTATGTATGCATATTTGGCTAGTATGTTTTATAAATTGTTTTGTATTTATGAGCTTGTTCAGTCTTATAGGCAAGATATTAACCAAAAAACAAATACATACATATATTTAAAAAAAAGTTCTGTTTTTAACAGTAATCCTCAAAATGATGTTCATACGAAATAGCTATTTTTAGAGACCTCATGAACCTTTTGATTCTTATTTAGTCATGTTTTTATGCATCTATTTGGGGTTCACCTCAAACTTAAGTCGCAGACCTGGATGAGTATGAGATATAGCATTAAAATATATATTTGAAATACTTTTGTAATTTATGAAAGTGTGAACTTTACAGATCATCTGACATACTGAATTAGATTGTCTGCAATATGTTAAATGTATGTCTGATTCGGCAAAATTTACACATATTGTCAAGAAGATCTTGGACAATAAAATATTACAGTTTTACCACATCCCACTTCTCTCCAGACCTTGCCCCTTGTGACCTTTTCTTGTTCTCCGACTTAAAAAAAACATGTATCTGGGAAAAGATATACAACGCGGAAACACCTCGGGGCAGCAGTTACACCTCGGGGCAGCAGTTAACCAGTGCCTTGTCAGTATAACCACTATACTCAGAGAAATGTACGCGAAAGCGTTCCAGTATTGGATTTTTTTCGTTTAAAAATGTGTATATCTGTTCATGGGGATAACTTTGAGGGAATGAAATTTGAAAATTAATCAAAATGATTATTTTTGTTTAAACTCAGTTGCATTACAATCTGAACGCTCTTGTTATTTAGAGTAATATCTATGTTATTGTGTCGTATTTTCCCTTGATGACATACGTTAAAAAGGTGCATACTCTAAATAGAATAGCGATTTGATAGATCAAGGAGGTTTAGTTATATACAGACAAGTTAAGGTCGAATCCAGTCATGAAACATACAATAATAAAATGCCATTTTCTTTGAGGACGTGTTTGTCTAGCACTCGTTATGAATAGAAACAGCTAAATAAGACAAAAGTAGAACAACTGAAAATGAGCGATACTATACAATTATTGCCTTTTGATGAGATCGATACATGGTTTCATCGACCCGAGAAAAGGCATATTGACCGAGGACGATAAAACCATGTATAGACCGAATTCAAAAGGCAACAAATTTTTATTATAAAATCAAAAAGTTAAAGAAATTTACCGCCGTAATCTTTACACAATAAACATTGTGTAATTTTACAGATATTGAAGACGAGTACAACTTTATTTTATATGAATAATACTTTTAGGCAGATACTGATGCGGGTAGTCATTTAGGTTGTCGTGTAAGTCGTATAGCTGCCGAGTTTGCACGTGCAATAACTCCTGGTCAGAGAACTGAACATACCCCAAGGTCTACGACAAATATCACTAATCAACGGCGACCTTTTGACCGAAACCAACGAAATGTTGCGGCGGTATGTATGCATATTAGGCTAGGATGTTTTATCAATTGTTTTGTATTTCTGAGCTTGTTCGTTCTTATTGGCAAGCTTTTAACACAAGGAAAAAACAACTTTTATATATTTAAAAAATAGTTTTGCATGCTTGGTGTTGGACACATTTACAGTTCGCCACTATGCTTTCCTCTTCAATTGTGCGATGACCGCACATGCTGTGTACCCTATGATGACGCCTACTTAAGCCCAAAAGGACGATGACGTTTGATGTTTGTCTACAATCTTGTCTTGTCGTGCCCTCAATGGTTTATTCTCTTGTTGCTATGGTTTCTACCAAGTCATTGATTACCTTCTTTGTGGCGTTCTAGGCTATTGTTTTTTGTATTCATATATACACGAGCATCTTTGTGTTTTACTTATATTGTCTAGTAATGCTGCCTTTTTGGTTAGAGAATGTTTCATGGCGGGGCTTTCTTTATTTACACTGTCCCGTTTTATTGTGTTGACAGTAGGGTGAGTGTGAGGTTTGGTGCACCCTAGAACCTGGTTTAAACCCCCCAGCGGCCATTTTTGCCACTGACCGTTCCAAGGCAGGAGCCCTATTGTCAACCATTTTTTGTGTTTGAAATTTGGCCTTTTATTCATCTTTAAATGTGTTCTTTGTTTCTGTGTGTGTTTGTGGTTGACGTTAATCCTCAAAATGATATTCCTACGAAATAGCTACTTTCGATACTCATTTAATTATGTTTTTATGTGTATATTTTAGGGTTCAGCTCAAACTGAAGTGGCAGAACTGGATGAATACGAGGTATATGATTAAAATAGATATCTTAAATATTTTTGTAAGTTATGATTGTGCGACCTTTACAGAATGATCTGACACAATAAATTAAGTTGTCCGCAGTATGATAAATGTTTGCGTGATGCGGCAAAATTTCCAAACTAAAATTTCAAAGCATTAGACCTAGTCGACATAACAAGCACATCATTACAAAGGGAATAGTTTTGCAATAAAACACAAACATATGTCTCTATGTATACCTTAAAGGGACACACGGCAATCTTGATTTTTTAAAAACTCACGGCGTCCCGTTAGTTTTCCTCAACTTGCATTTGTTCAATCATTTATATTAATTCTTAGAATAGTTGTAAGCAAATTATTTTTGCATATTACTAACTTTTTATAATATTGCACCAGTATTATATTAAAACAATTGGTAAAATATTGAAGAAAGTTGAAATCTCAATTTTTTATTTAATTATATGCAAGCAGTTTTAAAGTCAAAATGACGCAGGATAAGTAAATTGAGGAGCACATTTTAATGTTTGAATAAAACTCAAGATTGCCGTGTGTCCCTTTAATGTCTGTCAGTTTCTATAAGTAGTGAATGCGATAAAGTTCTGAGCTCAAGACTGACCTAAACTTTTTAAGTTAACACATTTATTGTCCTCTTCTAAATTTGTTCAAAGTGACACTGTGGTCAAATCTGAATCTGCACCATGAAGCAAAATTAAAGCGGCAGAAAAATGCTAAGGCAGATAACTGAATGTTAGTACATATTAGTTTTGGAGGAATGAGTTAAAAAGGGGCATACCTCTTCGTAATTGCATAACACACTTGTCTATGAATTCAAATTGTGTCAATTAATTCATGTAATACCTTTCATAGAATTCTGTTACGGCGATTCAGATATATGATGAGAAATTGAATAATTATAAAGAAATATAAATACAAATCTCTATTTTGTTAGAATGCATAACAGAGTCATGGCACTTGTCTATATTAGTAATATTTACGCCAGTGAGAATCCCTTCATGCGATTTACGACATTCGAGGAGAAATACAACTTATGTTTCAGTGCATACTATAGTTAATTGTCTCTACGAAATCCTTTATGCCAACGCCGACGAAGAAGTAGACGCCAAGGCGAGTAGCATAGCTAGTATTTTCTTTAAAAAATCCATCTAAACATATATAAAAACAAAATGTAATTTTCAAAAACATTAATAAGAGTACAGATGGTATTTCTCTTGATATTTCAATACTAATTTATTTCAGGCTAATTGGCAATTAGAAGAACGTCAGGGAGCTGTTAAAACAAACATTATGACAAAAGAAGAAATTGACAGATTGCCGACCTACAAGTACAGCGGTGGATGCGCTTCTGACGACAGTAAAAAGTGTATCATATGCAATTTTGAATTTGAGTTAAATGCCACTTTACGCACCTTGCCATGCTTCCATAGGTACCATTGCGAATGTATAGACACGTGGTTCAAGGTAAATATAAATACTTTCGTTCTCTCAAAGCGTTTGCTTGGCCGGAATAGTAAACATGCTACGTCTTAACCGTTTTCGCCTTTCACCACTGTATGCTTTTGGTTTCTTTCATGAATTTTTCGATTAGGTGATGCCACTACTCTAGCCTGTAAAGGTTCTGAGTATTGTTTAATCACCCTTTGGATATGTTGCCTGCATTTTAATTAGTCTTTTGACTGTTACCTGTGATACGCAGGCTTCGTTTTCTCTGCTCCCAGCTAAATTAGTTTTTGTTTATTTCGCCAATTGTTTTCTCGGTTATGGCAACGCGTTTTGTTAGAAACTGGGACCATACGTCGCTAGCCATGGAATGTTGTGAAAACATCTCATTAAAGGTTCCATGTTCACCGTCATATGCATACCATCTTCGGGATGGCTCAAATGTATGTACTATTGGCATTTTAAATTTTGAATTCTGCTCAACCGTGGGCTAGAGGGCGTGAACGGTAGCAAGCACTTTTCACTACCGTTCATGAACAGTCTCAATCGAACCGAGACTGCAGTATTTTTTTATTTAATTTGTTCGACGATTTCCAAATTTCTCCTTTCATACATTTTGTCAAGTGGGAAAGTGTACATTCTTACGAATGGCGGATGATATACAGTACTGGTTTTACCCAGGATAAATGGTGTAGACTGCCTCTAACAAAAACAATCGACAGTCATATATGGTATAACATGTACTAAAAATGACGTAAAATGCCATTCATTCAAACAAACAGACTGAAATCGTTATTGGGGAAATACCTTATGCAGTACACAAATAAAGTTATAACATTAATATAGCACATACCCACTTTTTGTTTAAAGGGGTTGGCAATTTTAGAAATTTTCCGTTATTGACTTCCTTCACAATATGTTTTTATTACAACCTTATGTAGAATTCACAATTGTTTGATATAGCAGTAGTACTAATGATCCAGTCTAAATATATTATACGTTTTACAACTACATCTACAACTGACAATTACCTTTCGGCCAGTGGGTAGAAAAAGCACGAGTAAAATGAGTAAAGTTATGAGAACGATAGCAAAGTTTAACACTGATAGATAAATAAGAGATATTTCCCAGATTTCTTTAATTGAAGAAAGCATGTGTAACTTCTGAATTAGAATATCCTCTTGTCAAGTTTTGTTTGAAGTGTACCAAACCAGTTACAAATGCCAGTTTCTTTGGTATGTCTCATCTGCCTCAGGAAACCTTTATTGTTCAAACCTACACACCTAATAGGTACATAAGAGCTGCTTTTTATGGGCAATGACTTCAATATTTCCTAAATACCCGGATTAATACAATCCATTGCGATTCAATGCGCTAGTTATTCTAGATTTAGGTATAAAGTTCCAACAGGAATAGTAACAGGCACACAGAGCACTGTCAATCAAAAGCACATATTCAAAACAAAGAACAATGACGAGGATAAATTGAAGCAAGGTATGCGACGCAACACATGCAACACATGCAACACACATACAATGATGGGACAATGATGGGTATCGCCGTGGACAGTCACTGGGGTGTAAACCAGGTTCTTGGTTGCGCCAAACCTTTCTCTTACCATACTATCATCTCAATTAATCGAGACGGAGTAAATAAGGACATCTCCGCCAGGCTATATCCTCGAAAAAATTAGGTAACATATATAGGCAAAGTATGTAAAACAGACAGATTATTATTTATAACAATATAAAAAAACAAAAGCCTAGAAACCCCAAAGCAAGTACTCGGTGACATGGCAGAAGCCGGAGCAACACGGGATAAAACTGTTAATGGCACAAACAAGACAAGGCTAAATACAAAAGCCAGATCAACACGGGATAAAACTGTTAATGGCATAAACAAGACCAGGTTGAATACAAAAGCCAGAGCAACACGGGGATAAATCTGTTAATGGCACAAAAAAGACAAGGTTGAATACACAAGCCAGAACAACACGGGGATACATCTGTTAATGGCACGGACAAGACAAAGTTGAATACACATATTAAATACTACAATTCCTTTCATTGATTTAAATAAACATCATCATGTGATCCACAATCTGTCGCATCATCGCGCAATCAAGAAGGAAGGAAAAATGGCGAACTGTAGAAGGGTAAACACTACACATGCAGTGCGTTTCAAAATGATAGGGTCCTAACCTCATTTGATAAACTTTCCAACAAGTTACCCTCACAAGCTTAAAATTTATTATGGGATCATTATTACCAAACTAATATTTTAGTCACGTATGAGGGAGGGGGCGTCCACAGTCGTGGTTATAGTCCTCATGGGACCAGGAATCTTTATGTGGGGAAGCTATCCAGCTGGCTATTGGGACGTCGGTAGTTCTACCCGGGTGCCCATCTGTGCACGAAAATTGCCCGGAGGGACACCGGGGATCTATCTCCACCAATGGAAGCTGAAATGTCGCCATATGACTTTAGCTGTTGTGCGACTATAAAATTCAATTCAAGTTCATTTGCGTATGGCATATATATCGTACATAGCATAAGATATATTAAGGAATGTTTAGTCTTTCATTAGAGTGTCATCCCTTCGTGGTTAGGAATTTCTAAATAAAAATTAAGTTGGGTTTGCACGATGGTGGGATTATAAGGCAGCATTTACACTGCACACAGTCACACGTACACTTTTCAAATGACGGCTGAGACGACCACTTATCAGTGGCCTCTGTTGACACAATGGCGGACACACTTTTGAGGACACAGTGATCTCTTACAGGTGTTCACCAACATAATGGCCTGAATCGATCACCTCCTGATCTTCGCAAAGATGAAAACAAGTGTCAAACAAGCTTATAATTTCATAACAGAATCAGATCACGCAGTCGATGGCGCAAAATGACAAATTCCCGCACCCGCCTTTCAAAGTTATGACCCAGTTACTATGTCCCAAGGAGTGTGGAAAGACCCCGGGGTCATTGTTGACTGGATGGTTGTATCCGTCTGTTCACGCATATTAAGCGTGTATATGGTTATAGGGTGGGATCCCAACGGTTTCCAAGTTATGACCCAGGGGCTATTTATCAAGGGATGGAGACGGACCCCGGTGCCGATGCTGTTGAATGGTTGTATCCGTCTGTTCATGCCCAGTAAGTGTATATCTGGTTATATGGTGGGATCTTAACGATTTCCAAGTAATGACCCAGGGGCTATGTCCCCAGTGGTGAGTACGAACCCTGGGCCGATGCTGATTGGATGGTTGTATCCATCTGTTCATGCTCAGTAAGGGTATAGCTGTGGTTTCAGAGAAGAACATAGTTTAAGGTTTGTTCCCAAAACAAGTCTTTGTAAAACATATGACCTTATCAGCTGATGGTACATCTGTGCAGTGAGGTTTTACAGAAGAATATTTTTCAAGTTTGTCCCAATGTAAGTCTATGTAAAACATGCGATCCCTGTGGCCAATTTGGACAAACTTGGTAGATGACTATAAGCTTATAGGAAAAGCAAAATGTGTAGTTTCTGAGAAGAATATGTTTTACGTGTTTCCCTATATAAAAAGTAGATATAAAAAAAATCGAACAGGAAAAGTAGCATTCAAGAACGACAGTCAACCACAAACACACACCGAAACAAAGAACAACTTTAAAGATGAACAAAAAGCAAGATAAGACATCACAAACACAAAAGGGTTGACAATAGGACTACCGCATTGGAAAGGTAAGTGGCAAAAAAGGCCGCTGGGGTTTAGACCAGGTTCTAGGGTGCACCAAACCTTACCCTGTTGTCATTCCAATAAACGGGACAGTGTAAATAAAGATATCCGCGCCAGGTTATAATCTCTAACAAACAACGCAGCATTAATAGGTAATATAAGTAAAACAGATAAATGATTATGTATCTATAATACAAAAAAACAATAGCCTAGAAAGCCACCAAGTAAGTACTCAGTGACTTGGCAGAAGCCAGAGCATCAAGAGAACAAACCGTTAAGGGTACGACAAGACAATGTTAAAGACAAACATCAAACTGCCTCTCGACGAATACTTTGGCAACAGAAGCAAACCACTCACCGAGTAACGGTTTAATCGAATGCAGTTCATTGTTCACAGTACATGCCAAATGACTTGCCAAGAGTTACGAATATACTTCTTAATATACCATTTAAAATCAGTGTAAGATAATTTGGTATTAGATGTATGTAAATTTAATGTTGCCGTATCATTACCTCGTATTCCTACGTAGCTAGGCAGCTAGCAGAAAATAATAATATTATCTATTAAAAGAGAGTTGTATTTTTCTAAAAGTTGAATGTGTTATCATGTTTCCGATTACCCAGAGCCTGAAGAGACAAAAGGGGATCAAACATATTACGAAATGGTCAGCAACATACTCCTGAATATAATTTAAGGCAAGTTTAATTGCCTGAATGAGAAAATGGTCCTATAGAAACCACATCAATCAAACGTAATGGCACCGTAGTCTAAAATAAGACAAAAGGCATATTAAATTTCACTCACCGTTTGTTCGTAATACTTCTTGTCTGTGTTCATCGACAGTTTCACCGGGCACTAGTAAGTTCAATTTACAATAACTAAGCCACAAACTCCAAAAGTATGAATAAACTTTATTTACTACTGTTTACACATTGAAAAAGATGGCCAAGTGGCGACAACTCACCAAGAGAGAAATCAAGAATAAATAAATTATATTTACAACAAGGATGAATGTATATATACAAATGATTGACAATGGCAAAGTAGAAATATAAATTAAAGTTTTAGTGTGTTAAATACACGTTATTTGAATCACTGAATCATTGTCTTATTGACTTATTGTCTTACCTTAAATAAGAAGTAGAATGATCGGTTTAAATCAAATTGAATATCTGTGCTAATTATAGCTCTATCAAATTTGTATTATATTCTTTCCAAATATAAAAGTAATTTAAGAACTCTTCTGCGACAAGGACTATCACAACCTGATTTCTATAGTGACGTGATTTACAAACTTCGTAAGATCGTTGGTCATGATCACTTTCATACTATCTTTGTTAAACGTGTTAAAAGGTTTATAAAAAGAGGTTATGTCCATATCATTTTGCCACGCACTGCATGCTTGGTAGTGGACCCATTTACAGCTCGCCACTATGCTTTCCTCCTCAATTGTGCGATGACCGAACAGGTTGTGGACCCTATGATGACGTCTACCTATAGCCCAAAAGGACGGTGACGTTTGATATTTGTCTGCAATCTTGTCTTGTCGTGTTTTCAATGGTTTATTGTCTTGTTGCTATGGCTTCTGTCAAGTCAATGAGTACCTTCTTTCTGGCATTCTAGGCTATTGCTTTTTGTATTTATATATACACGAGCATCTTTGTGTTTTACTTATATTGCCTACTAATGTTACCTTGTTGGTTAGAAAATAGTTCAAGGCGGGGACTTCTTTATTTGCACTGTTCCGTTTCATTGGTATGACAGTAAGGTAAGTGTGTGGTTTGGTGCACCCTAGAACCTGGTTTAAACCCCCAGTGACCTTTTTTGCCACTGACCGTTCCAAGGCGGAAGCCCCCTATTGTCAACACTCTTTTGTGTTTGTGACGTCATATGCCTTTATTCCTTATTAACATTGCCATTCATATTTGTCTTTTTGCGTGTTTTGGGGTTTTCTGTGTTCTGTGAAAGCTGCATTTCCTGTTCGACGTTTGTACTTATTTTTATCTAGCTAAGTCACTTTCGGCACAGTTCACTGTGTCCGGCACTGCACTTATACTTCACTTTCGCGAATCTCCTCTAACCAATATCAATTATGCCAGCACGCACGTCCATTATTGGCGATGGCATTTCCTGTTCGACTTGTATACTTATTTTCAGTCGCGTTATCCTACTTCCGCTGATGTAATCCTGTCTCGCTCCGTATATCTGTGACTAATCGTAACACTAGGCTCTCTTGCCTAGCGCCGCACTCCCTCGTGACTAATGCCCGGTCAAGTCGTCCAAATAGCGAATGATGTTCTTGAATTTAGTGGCGCTATGTCGTTTTCCCGCCAAAAAGATTGGTTCCAACCTCATTGTTTCACTAGTTTAATACACGGCGTCCACAACATGTTAGTGATCAGATTGACATTCATGTATTTTTTCTTACATATATGCTTTTATTATACTATTAATTATATGCAGATCTATATATGTTTCTATATCATAATGTGGCGTATATTAGATAATGAAAAAAAATGTATAACTTAAGATTTAGGAGCAAAACACACACATTTGCAAATAATGATGGAAAAAAATAGAATAGCGATTTGATAGATCAAGGAGGTTTAGTTATATACAGACAAGTTAAGGTCGAATCCAGTCATGAAACATACAATAATAAAATGCCATTTTCTTTGAGGACGTGTTTGTCTAGCACTCGTTATGAATAGAAACAGCTAAATAAGACAAAAGTAGAACAACTGAAAATGAGCGATACTATACAATTATTGCCTTTTGATGAGATCGATACATGGTTTCATCGACCCGAGAAAAGGCATATTGACCGATGTTATGTTTTTATGTGTATATTTTAGGGTTCAGCTCAAACTGAAGTGGCAGAACTGGATGAATACGAGGTATATGATTAAAATAGATATCTTAAATATTTTTGTAAGTTATGATTGTGCGACCTTTACAGAATGATCTGACACAATAAATTAAGTTGTCCGCAGTATGATAAATGTTTGCGTGATGCGGCAAAATTTCCAAACTAAAATTTCAAAGCATTAGACCTAGTCGACATAACAAGCACATCATTACAAAGGGAATAGTTTTGCAATAAAACACAAACATATGTCTCTATGTATACCTTAAAGGGACACACGGCAATCTTGATTTTTTAAAAACTCACGGCGTCCCGTTAGTTTTCCTCAACTTGCATTTGTTCAATCATTTATATTAATTCTTAGAATAGTTGTAAGCAAATTATTTTTGCATATTACTAACTTTTTATAATATTGCACCAGTATTATATTAAAACAATTGGTAAAATATTGAAGAAAGTTGAAATCTCAATTTTTTATTTAATTATATGCAAGCAGTTTTAAAGTCAAAATGACGCAGGATAAGTAAATTGAGGAGCACATTTTAATGTTTGAATAAAACTCAAGATTGCCGTGTGTCCCTTTAATGTCTGTCAGTTTCTATAAGTAGTGAATGCGATAAAGTTCTGAGCTCAAGACTGACCTAAACTTTTTAAGTTAACACATTTATTGTCCTCTTCTAAATTTGTTCAAAGTGACACTGTGGTCAAATCTGAATCTGCACCATGAAGCAAAATTAAAGCGGCAGAAAAATGCTAAGGCAGATAACTGAATGTTAGTACATATTAGTTTTGGAGGAATGAGTTAAAAAGGGGCATACCTCTTCGTAATTGCATAACACACTTGTCTATGAATTCAAATTGTGTCAATTAATTCATGTAATACCTTTCATAGAATTCTGTTACGGCGATTCAGATATATGATGAGAAATTGAATAATTATAAAGAAATATAAATACAAATCTCTATTTTGTTAGAATGCATAACAGAGTCATGGCACTTGTCTATATTAGTAATATTTACGCCAGTGAGAATCCCTTCATGCGATTTACGACATTCGAGGAGAAATACAACTTATGTTTCAGTGCATACTATAGTTAATTGTCTCTACGAAATCCTTTATGCCAACGCCGACGAAGAAGTAGACGCCAAGGCGAGTAGCATAGCTAGTATTTTCTTTAAAAAATCCATCTAAACATATATAAAAACAAAATGTAATTTTCAAAAACATTAATAAGAGTACAGATGGTATTTCTCTTGATATTTCAATACTAATTTATTTCAGGCTAATTGGCAATTAGAAGAACGTCAGGGAGCTGTTAAAACAAACATTATGACAAAAGAAGAAATTGACAGATTGCCGACCTACAAGTACAGCGGTGGATGCGCTTCTGACGACAGTAAAAAGTGTATCATATGCAATTTTGAATTTGAGTTAAATGCCACTTTACGCACCTTGCCATGCTTCCATAGGTACCATTGCGAATGTATAGACACGTGGTTCAAGGTAAATATAAATACTTTCGTTCTCTCAAAGCGTTTGCTTGGCCGGAATAGTAAACATGCTACGTCTTAACCGTTTTCGCCTTTCACCACTGTATGCTTTTGGTTTCTTTCATGAATTTTTCGATTAGGTGATGCCACTACTCTAGCCTGTAAAGGTTCTGAGTATTGTTTAATCACCCTTTGGATATGTTGCCTGCATTTTAATTAGTCTTTTGACTGTTACCTGTGATACGCAGGCTTCGTTTTCTCTGCTCCCAGCTAAATTAGTTTTTGTTTATTTCGCCCATTGTTTTCTCGGTTATGGCAACGCGTTTTGTTAGAAACTGGGACCATACGTCGCTAGCCATGGAATGTTGTGAAAACATCTCATTAAAGGTTCCATGTTCACCGTCATATGCATACCATCTTCGGGATGGCTCAAATGTATGTACTATTGGCATTTTAAATTTTGAATTCTGCTCAACCGTGGGCTAGAGGGCGTGAACGGTAGCAAGCACTTTTCACTACCGTTCATGAACAGTCTCAATCGAACCGAGACTGCAGTATTTTTTTATTTAATTTGTTCGACGATTTCCAAATTTCTCCTTTCATACATTTTGTCAAGTGGGAAAGTGTACATTCTTACGAATGGCGGATGATATACAGTACTGGTTTTACCCAGGATAAATGGTGTAGACTGCCTCTAACAAAAACAATCGACAGTCATATATGGTATAACATGTACTAAAAATGACGTAAAATGCCATTCATTCAAACAAACAGACTGAAATCGTTATTGGGGAAATACCTTATGCAGTACACAAATAAAGTTATAACATTAATATAGCACATACCCACTTTTTGTTTAAAGGGGTTGGCAATTTTAGAAATTTTCCGTTATTGACTTCCTTCACAATATGTTTTTATTACAACCTTATGTAGAATTCACAATTGTTTGATATAGCAGTAGTACTAATGATCCAGTCTAAATATATTATACGTTTTACAACTACATCTACAACTGACAATTACCTTTCGGCCAGTGGGTAGAAAAAGCACGAGTAAAATGAGTAAAGTTATGAGAACGATAGCAAAGTTTAACACTGATAGATAAATAAGAGATATTTCCCAGATTTCTTTAATTGAAGAAAGCATGTGTAACTTCTGAATTAGAATATCCTCTTGTCAAGTTTTGTTTGAAGTGTACCAAACCAGTTACAAATGCCAGTTTCTTTGGTATGTCTCATCTGCCTCAGGAAACCTTTATTGTTCAAACCTACACACCTAATAGGTACATAAGAGCTGCTTTTTATGGGCAATGACTTCAATATTTCCTAAATACCCGGATTAATACAATCCATTGCGATTCAATGCGCTAGTTATTCTAGATTTAGGTATAAAGTTCCAACAGGAATAGTAACAGGCACACAGAGCACTGTCAATCAAAAGCACATATTCAAAACAAAGAACAATGACGAGGATAAATTGAAGCAAGGTATGCGACGCAACACATGCAACACATGCAACACACATACAATGATGGGACAATGATGGGTATCGCCGTGGACAGTCACTGGGGTGTAAACCAGGTTCTTGGGTGCGCCAAACCTTTCTCTTACCATACTATCATCTCAATTAATCGAGACGGAGTAAATAAGGACATCTCCGCCAGGCTATATCCTCGAAAAAATTAGGTAACATATATAGGCAAAGTATGTAAAACAGACAGATTATTATTTATAACAATATAAAAAAACAAAAGCCTAGAAAGCCACAAAGCAAGTACTCGGTGACATGGCAGAAGCCGGAGCAACACGGGATAAAACTGTTAATGGCACAAACAAGACAAGGCTAAATACAAAAGCCAGATCAACACGGGATAAAACTGTTAATGGCATAAACAAGACCAGGTTGAATACAAAAGCCAGAGCAACACGGGGATAAATCTGTTAATGGCACAAAAAAGACAAGGTTGAATACACAAGCCAGAACAACACGGGGATACATCTGTTAATGGCACGGACAAGACAAAGTTGAATACACATATTAAATACTACAATTCCTTTCATTGATTTAAATAAACATCATCATGTGATCCACAATCTGTCGCATCATCGCGCAATCAAGAAGGAAGGAAAAATGGCGAACTGTAGAAGGGTAAACACTACACATGCAGTGCGTTTCAAAATGATAGGGTCCTAACCTCATTTGATAAACTTTCCAACAAGTTACCCTCACAAGCTTAAAATTTATTATGGGATCATTATTACCAAACTAATATTTTAGTCACGTATGAGGGAGGGGGCGTCCACAGTCGTGGTTATAGTCCTCATGGGACCAGGAATCTTTATGTGGGGAAGCTATCCAGCTGGCTATTGGGACGTCGGTAGTTCTACCCGGGTGCCCATCTGTGCACGAAAATTGCCCGGAGGGACACCGGGGATCTATCTCCACCAATGGAAGCTGAAATGTCGCCATATGACTTTAGCTGTTGTGCGACTATAAAATTCAATTCAAGTTCATTTGCGTATGGCATATATATCGTACATAGCATAAGATATATTAAGGAATGTTTAGTCTTTCATTAGAGTGTCATCCCTTCGTGGTTAGGAATTTCTAAATAAAAATTAAGTTGGGTTTGCACGATGGTGGGATTATAAGGCAGCATTTACACTGCACACAGTCACACGTACACTTTTCAAATGACGGCTGAGACGACCACTTATCAGTGGCCTCTGTTGACACAATGGCGGACACACTTTTGAGGACACAGTGATCTCTTACAGGTGTTCACCAACATAATGGCCTGAATCGATCACCTCCTGATCTTCGCAAAGATGAAAACAAGTGTCAAACAAGCTTATAATTTCATAACAGAATCAGATCACGCAGTCGATGGCGCAAAATGACAAATTCCCGCACCCGCCTTTCAAAGTTATGACCCAGTTACTATGTCCCAAGGAGTGTGGAAAGACCCCGGGGTCATTGTTGACTGGATGGTTGTATCCGTCTGTTCACGCATATTAAGCGTGTATATGGTTATAGGGTGGGATCCCAACGGTTTCCAAGTTATGACCCAGGGGCTATTTATCAAGGGATGGAGACGGACCCCGGTGCCGATGCTGTTGAATGGTTGTATCCGTCTGTTCATGCCCAGTAAGTGTATATCTGGTTATATGGTGGGATCTTAACGATTTCCAAGTAATGACCCAGGGGCTATGTCCCCAGTGGTGAGTACGAACCCTGGGCCGATGCTGATTGGATGGTTGTATCCATCTGTTCATGCTCAGTAAGGGTATAGCTGTGGTTTCAGAGAAGAACATAGTTTAAGGTTTGTTCCCAAAACAAGTCTTTGTAAAACATATGACCTTATCAGCTGATGGTACATCTGTGCAGTGAGGTTTTACAGAAGAATATTTTTCAAGTTTGTCCCAATGTAAGTCTATGTAAAACATGCGATCCCTGTGGCCGGGCTAAATTTGACATCAGGGTCACAATTTGGACAAACTTGGTAGATGACTATAAGCTTATAGGAAAAGCAAAATGTGTAGTTTCTGAGAAGAATATGTTTTACGTGTTTCCCTATATAAAAAGTAGATATAAAAAAAATCGAACAGGAAAAGTAGCATTCAAGAACGACAGTCAACCACAAACACACACCGAAACAAAGAACAACTTTAAAGATGAACAAAAAGCAAGATAAGACATCACAAACACAAAAGGGTTGACAATAGGACTACCGCATTGGAAAGGTAAGTGGCAAAAAAGGCCGCTGGGGTTTAGACCAGGTTCTAGGGTGCACCAAACCTTACCCTGTTGTCATTCCAATAAACGGGACAGTGTAAATAAAGATATCCGCGCCAGGTTATAATCTCTAACAAACAACGCAGCATTAATAGGTAATATAAGTAAAACAGATAAATGATTATGTATCTATAATACAAAAAAACAATAGCCTAGAAAGCCACCAAGTAAGTACTCAGTGACTTGGCAGAAGCCAGAGCATCAAGAGAACAAACCGTTAAGGGTACGACAAGACAATGTTAAAGACAAACATCAAACTGCCTCTCGACGAATACTTTGGCAACAGAAGCAAACCACTCACCGAGTAACGGTTTAATCGAATGCAGTTCATTGTTCACAGTACATGCCAAATGACTTGCCAAGAGTTACGAATATACTTCTTAATATACCATTTAAAATCAGTGTAAGATAATTTGGTATTAGATGTATGTAAATTTAATGTTGCCGTATCATTACCTCGTATTCCTACGTAGCTAGGCAGCTAGCAGAAAATAATAATATTATCTATTAAAAGAGAGTTGTATTTTTCTAAAAGTTGAATGTGTTATCATGTTTCCGATTACCCAGAGCCTGAAGAGACAAAAGGGGATCAAACATATTACGAAATGGTCAGCAACATACTCCTGAATATAATTTAAGGCAAGTTTAATTGCCTGAATGAGAAAATGGTCCTATAGAAACCACATCAATCAAACGTAATGGCACCGTAGTCTAAAATAAGACAAAAGGCATATTAAATTTCACTCACCGTTTGTTCGTAATACTTCTTGTCTGTGTTCATCGACAGTTTCACCGGGCACTAGTAAGTTCAATTTACAATAACTAAGCCACAAACTCCAAAAGTATGAATAAACTTTATTTACTACTGTTTACACATTGAAAAAGATGGCCAAGTGGCGACAACTCACCAAGAGAGAAATCAAGAATAAATAAATTATATTTACAACAAGGATGAATGTATATATACAAATGATTGACAATGGCAAAGTAGAAATATAAATTAAAGTTTTAGTGTGTTAAATACACGTTATTTGAATCACTGAATCATTGTCTTATTGACTTATTGTCTTACCTTAAATAAGAAGTAGAATGATCGGTTTAAATCAAATTGAATATCTGTGCTAATTATAGCTCTATCAAATTTGTATTATATTCTTTCCAAATATAAAAGTAATTTAAGAACTCTTCTGCGACAAGGACTATCACAACCTGATTTCTATAGTGACGTGATTTACAAACTTCGTAAGATCGTTGGTCATGATCACTTTCATACTATCTTTGTTAAACGTGTTAAAAGGTTTATAAAAAGAGGTTATGTCCATATCATTTTGCCACGCACTGCATGCTTGGTAGTGGACCCATTTACAGCTCGCCACTATGCTTTCCTCCTCAATTGTGCGATGACCGAACAGGTTGTGGACCCTATGATGACGTCTACCTATAGCCCAAAAGGACGGTGACGTTTGATATTTGTCTGCAATCTTGTCTTGTCGTGTTTTCAATGGTTTATTGTCTTGTTGCTATGGCTTCTGTCAAGTCAATGAGTACCTTCTTTCTGGCATTCTAGGCTATTGCTTTTTGTATTTATATATACACGAGCATCTTTGTGTTTTACTTATATTGCCTACTAATGTTACCTTGTTGGTTAGAAAATAGTTCAAGGCGGGGACTTCTTTATTTGCACTGTTCCGTTTCATTGGTATGACAGTAAGGTAAGTGTGTGGTTTGGTGCACCCTAGAACCTGGTTTAAACCCCCAGTGACCTTTTTTGCCACTGACCGTTCCAAGGCGGAAGCCCCCTATTGTCAACACTCTTTTGTGTTTGTGACGTCATATGCCTTTATTCCTTATTAACATTGCCATTCATATTTGTCTTTTTGCGTGTTTTGGGGTTTTCTGTGTTCTGTGAAAGCTGCATTTCCTGTTCGACGTTTGTACTTATTTTTATCTAGCTAAGTCACTTTCGGCACAGTTCACTGTGTCCGGCACTGCACTTATACTTCACTTTCGCGAATCTCCTCTAACCAATATCAATTATGCCAGCACGCACGTCCATTATTGGCGATGGCATTTCCTGTTCGACTTGTATACTTATTTTCAGTCGCGTTATCCTACTTCCGCTGATGTAATCCTGTCTCGCTCCGTATATCTGTGACTAATCGTAACACTAGGCTCTCTTGCCTAGCGCCGCACTCCCTCGTGACTAATGCCCGGTCAAGTCGTCCAAATAGCGAATGATGTTCTTGAATTTAGTGGCGCTATGTCGTTTTCCCGCCAAAAAGATTGGTTCCAACCTCATTGTTTCACTAGTTTAATACACGGCGTCCACAACATGTTAGTGATCAGATTGACATTCATGTATTTTTTCTTACATATATGCTTTTATTATACTATTAATTATATGCAGATCTATATATGTTTCTATATCATAATGTGGCGTATATTAGATAATGAAAAAAAATGTATAACTTAAGATTTAGGAGCAAAACACACACATTTGCAAATAATGATGGAAAAAAACGTTTCGACCAAAGATATCTGCATATGGTGTGTGATAATACAGCAACAATAACTGTTTATATTTTTGTCTTACAACATATGAATAAAATGCTTATTTGGATAATTTATAGAATACGAGAAAACTGTACTATTATCTGTCAGTTTCATAATATTGCGATTAAGTTCGCACTTTTTAATTCAACATTTATATTTTTGTCTTAAAACGAAACATACGGTCATAATAAAATTGAAAACACAGTTTTAAACAATTGTGCTATGCATTCAGTGGGATTATTTGGTTTAACTCCATGGCAATAGAAACATATATGTTTAAATTGGAAAATAGTATGCAGCTAATTCAAAATGTAATTTAAAGCGAACCGCGTGAAATTGAAAATTATTTTAAATGAGTACGTTCTAAGTGATAGTTTCACATAATTAAATCACGCATTGTTTTTTGATAATCTTCCGCTGAAAAATAAAATCTTAAACAAAAGTCTTACGTTATAAGTTGAACACCTCATGTACATGCAATGAGTTTTTCATAAAGCTGTGTATTTCACTATAATAAAAGTTAAATCAGGTCAGAAACCGATAGTGTGGTGGAGAGGACATCATACTGCACATATAACTATATCTCATTTTACCTATTCAATTCCAAAATCTGGCTTTAAACTCTCTCATTCGATAGTAACCGACTAATACCAACTAATAACGAGACTCGTTCTACTAGTTAATATAAAACAATTGTATATTTCAGACAAACGCAGCGTGTCCTGTATGTAGACTGTTTGCCAATAAGACACAATCAGACTCGGCAAAATACACTATGTTGCGATTTAAAAAAGACCATTTTTAAGTTTAATCCACCAAGACTATGTAAGTGTAAGTGCATTTGACTTGGGTGTGAATGATGTAAGCAAAAAACACGGAAAAGTGGGTGTCACACTATTGTGGAAATGATGTTTCGAAGGCAAAAACGAATGTCGTAAACACGGAAAAGGGGGTGTCACACTATTGTGGAAATGATGTTTCGAAGGCAAAAACGAATGTCGTAAACACGGAAAAGTGGGTGTCACACTATTGTGGAAATGATGTTTCGAAGGCAAAAACGAATGTCGTAAAACAAGTTAAAGGAAAACGGTTACGGAATATCAATTGTCAGCATACGGGCAGGAGGTATCGCGTAATATTAAAACGACGTTTAAATATATGGAACCTTCAACGCATACCAACGGATGGATCATTGACGGCGCGCCATGAGCGCGCAGCCTATATTTGTATTTGATTTTTGATGCTGCATCTGTGCTACTTTCTGCAAAAGTTATGCCCTTTTTTTAACTTAGTATATTCGTTAAGTTTTCCGTTAAGGTCCACTTTTCGCCAGTATGTTTTTGGGAAAAAAGACGACTTATTGTCATCCCTTGATCGGCGTCTGCGTATTTGGTTAAGTTTTATGTTAAGGTGCACTTCTTTCAGTAACTATAACAGATACAGTTTTGAAACTTTGCTTGAGCATGCTATTTCCTGACGCAGGCCATGCAATACTGGTTTCCACCCAGGAAAATCTCATGATCAGTCCTACGTGGCACACACCTATGACAAAAATCAGTGTCAAACATTCAAAAAACCAAACTGTATGATATCTTACCACTACAAACCTCTTCTTCCGAATACATGTCCACCTACCCCAGCCATTTGTCATAGTACACATTTCACTGATCATATCAGCTTATTTGTTTTACTTAATTCAAACTACCTCAACATTCTAGAAATCTTCATAACATTCTAGAAATATATATCATCAGCAATTAATGCAAACACTTAAATATGTTTTGATACCTTAAGTATGTGCCTTTTGTTCTCAAGTTACTATTGATTACTGTTGCCATATAACTTTTTATACTTTTTAAAATATTTCTACATTTTTATATAATAGAAATTTGCATTGTGTTTCCACCTTTTGAAAACATTCTGCGCCGCCCTGACGCTTTGCATCAGTTTTTTCTTGTCCATATACTGCTAAAAAATAAATAAAACAATTGTGTTAGCAAGAAGGTTTATTCGGTTCCGAGCTGTAGTATAATTTGTCTGATAGCGATATTTAATTTCTTGAAATAAGTCATCGATTCTGTGTAAGATTTATGTTGTCAATTGGTAAAGAACAAGAACAGATTTATATTGCTTTGGGGCCTATAGGGTTAAATTCCCTGTAGTCAGAAATTGACAGAAGAAAACTAACCGTAGCCAGCTATGCGGTGTATCTATTAACTCCAAAATCATCGATATGTTTCTATTTCGCCTATGCTCGTATTTAGAAAATGAAAATACCCAAACTGGATATTTTAAAGATAAAAAAAATGTGTAACTTTGCGAAAGCATAATACATATTTGAATATTGTAAAGTATACAGAAACTGGCAACTTTCCTTCTGAGTTTATACGGATACGTTTACTAAACAAATGTGTTAACATGCGTGAAGAGCTATTGGTACCTCCGAGTTTATACAGTTGAAATTAATGTTTTCGGTTTTATTCGACTAGTGTTTGGTGAAAGTATTGTACGGCGATTGTGCTAAATTAATCCAAAAATGACTCCTAGTTGCAAAATTTCTATAAATATGTCTAGAATGTACTCATTTAACACAGAAAAACTTTGCTCACTTTGTGGTTTGATATATACTGGTGATGTTAAACATGCAATGTTTGATTGCAGTTATTTTGTGTAAACTCGTAATGAAGCTGTAAGTCACAATCGCCAATATTTTGGTGAGGAAGTGTTTTATTGTTAACCGGGCTTGCTGATATAGATCGACTCGCCGTTCAGCTTGTTGCTCCGTGTGGAAGGATGATGTCGCTCCTTGGCTATGAATACACATCAGAATACACATCATTCTTAGAGTACAATATAGCTAGTATTAGCAAATCATGGTCTCTATTTATCATTCATTAACGGGGGCGCAAGCGTCCATGATATGAATCGCAAATATGTCTGTTATAATATAATGTAGTTCCTGTTCAAATAAACCAAATACTCGAATATTAGATATAATCTAGGTGACTTTTATAATTACGTTTCTTTCATTATTGTGGCAAATGCATATACGTATATGCTAGTTCATCACATAACATGGCTTCTGGGAGTGCAATAAAGCCATGACTTATTTCTCGTAATACACTAGTGTATTACAGATGCAAATGAGGACCGAATCACTGTGTTTGTATACAGTAAAACATTTAATCCCAATTGTTTGCACAGTATAGCATACGGTACGTTCAGACGCCTTAATTATTTATCATTAGTTGAAATCTTACCTAATAAAATGAATGTTAGTAACGTTGAATTTGGGTTAAGGTGTCGCATTATTTGTAAGGCGAAAACATTTACAGCCGCGTAACGTAGCGACGTCATGTAAACAACAAAACGACGTCATGATTTGTCTTACAAATTGCCGCCTTATATAAGGAAAATTGACAACATTAAAGTGAAACTATCACGTCGTAGGTGTGTTATGTTATAAACAGAATCTTACATTCGTGACTGTGTATTATTGACTTTAATAAACTCGTTGGATAAACAGATAGGATACTCGACAAGAGCCTCGTATCCTATCATTTTATCAAACTCGTTTATTAAAATCAATAATACAATCACTCATGTAAGATCCTCTGTTTCAGGAACAATGTACATATACTTTATTTTATCAAACTCGTTTATTAAAATCAATAATAATGTCACTCATGTAATATCCTCTGTTTCAGGAACAATGTACATATCCTTTATTTACTAATGTTTGTTTGTTGTTTTTCCTCTCCTTGTTCATGTGTTTCTATGTGTTATTACATATTCATATACTCTGTACTGTAATTATATGTAAGGTTTGTAGAACTCTCCGCATGCGGAGGATATAAAGAAATAAATCTAAAACTACTGCGTTAACATTTCGTCTATGTGAACTTCAAAACGATATATTGCCATAGTTAGGTACTATCTAGATCATATATACAAGTACATTTGCTACCGCGTTAACATTTTGTCTTACAACGTGTCCATAAAATACATGGTAACTTCAGTATAATTAGTATCAGTAAATAGTAACGACACCGATCAAATTGTTTTGGTTTGTTTATACACATTGCTGATTTTACAGTGCACGAAAAATACAGTTCAGCATATGTTAGAATAAGGAAGAATAGTCGAAACCTTGATGATCCTTTGAACAACATTCAGACATTCAAACACAGTGTTTGGGACGATAGCATACGTTTTATATCTAGACGATAATACCACAGTATTAACTTCAATGAAACGGATAAAATAATAATTCACAATGAGGATTGGCGTGGACAGAATGCGTGTATTATTTGACAGGTACATTCATTAAAAAAGAGTATGAGAGTGGACCTTTGGAAACGGCCAAACACGATAAATACGAAATATTGCAGTCTCGGTTTGATTGAGACTGCTCAAGAAATATCCAAATAGCCAAGCACAAAACCCAGTTAAACATGGTGAAAATAGTAAGAGAAATGTAATGAGAAATATGGAAATAGCCGAACACAATAAGTATAAACAAATATTGCAGTCTCGGGTTGGTTGAGACTGTTCACGAACGGTAGTCTAGCTACCATTCACGCCCTCTGGCCCCGGACTGAGCAAAACTCAATATTTAAAATGTCAATAGTACGAGTCTGACTCTTCGAACACGAACTCATGTCACCACTATCAACCCGATTTGAAAACAATTACATTCAAAGAAGAGCTTTGGAACTGCTACACCTTGTATTCTCCGAAGCACTCACGTTTTGTTGAATGAAAATCCCTGGTCATATGTGGTGTTATTCAGGAGTGTTCTTGAGTAGTAATAAATACTGAAAATGGGATCCCTTGGAAGCAAAAACACAAACTGGAGATAAAAGTAGCAGACTCGGTGTTATTGAGTCTGTTCATGAGAGGTAATGTAAAGTGCAACACCACACACGCCTCCTAGCACCGGCTTAAGCGATATTCTACTTTAAAGCTACACATATTGGGTTTGAGGATCTCAAAGGACCAGTAATAACACTACTGATTTGCAGTCGGGACAACTTTTTACGGCCTTCACACAGAACTAAACAAACAAATTAGGTTGGTTATGTTGAAGAACTCTTCTCTAAGTAAGAAGCTGACACAAGACTGCTATTGTATGCTCATTGTGTAGAAAACATGGGTGCAACACATGCAGTTAATACGAGTCCAGATACAATACAAAAAGCGTGCATACTGATATGCACCAGCTCATACTATTCAACAAACAATCGAAAATACATGTTCTTTTCACACTGTATACTGTAATAAACGTAGCGACACATGCACATGTTTAACTTCTGCTAGGAAAGTAATGGTGAGAGATGCACAGCAGTACCAATGTGTTCCAAGGTGTTTAGGAAAATATGACTACCCTTTCTTTTGAGTAATGACATACACAGAAGGTTATGAACACGTTTTGAACATTACAAATACTGAACGAATAACATTGCCACCAACGTATGGCAGTTTTCTCTTTCAATTGCTCGATGTATTTTTTATATGAAGAAGTTCTTAGACACCAATAGACAGATATTGAACAATGTAAACATTACTTGTTCTATTATGAACAAGTAGATATAAAAGTCGAACAGGACATGCAGCATTCAAGGACCACGGTCAACCAAAAGCACGGTCGATTTTTTTTGTGATGGAGGCAGACCACCAACTTTTCCTGGGTAGAACCAGTATTGTACACCTCCCGCCATCGTAAGAATCGACACTTACTCACTTAAAAGACGAGCTTCCAGTGGGATTCGAACCCGCAGCGGTGAGAGGCGATAAGGTTTAGAACGCAACCTCGTTAACCCCTCGGCCACGAAGACGACAACACAAACATAAAATGGTTGACAATAGGGATACCACCTTGGAACGGTCATTGGCTAAATGGGTCGCTGGGGGTTTAAACCAGGTTCAAACAAGTCATGCTCTTCCTAGCTATCATGATTCTCCTCAATATTTGAGGTGAATTTGAACGACGATCTAAAGTCAATATTGCACTACGTGACCCCGTAAGCGTTAGCTCCATAGACTGCTACAAAGCGTTTAAATATAAACGACTGTAGAAGTCCGCCATTATGTTTACCTGTTTGTTTTATAGGCGTAGCCATTTTAACAGTTTATAGATATCCCGCCACCTTCCTTTATGTAAATGACGCGTCTGCATTATGTAAACAATATTGAGTGAAATCCCAATACATGTATATGTTTTTATAGAACGTCGATCAGACGCTTGGTGACGATCATGGTTGGAATGCGCTTTATTCAGCCGTAAATTCGGTCTTAGACTGTCGGTTGTCATTGGCAATATCTCGTACACTGCTTCGCAGCATGACTCGAATGTAATAAGCAGGTTTCCATATTGGTTACGTCATACTAGCGTGACGCGCGTCAGATTCACGCCAAAACGAATTTGCATTCAAAATCAGTTATCTTCAACATTTTGCAATGTCATTTAGCCGATTGCTCAATCTATAGTTTATTTACGTGAAAGTAGTGATAAAACCTTCATCTATATTGTAAATAACAAATATGCAACGCAAATCATATACTTGGAGACTTTTCTAAGTCTACACTTTTTAAGACGGTTTTACTTTTACCCTATTTTTGTATGGATTGGCCAAAAATGTATTTGGTACAATTCATGTATGTATATTATAATAAAAATAATCGAAAATATTACTCGTTAAGGTACATCATTTGATTTATTATATAACCTATAAATAGACGCGTTTTCATTGGCTAAAAAGTAATTTTTTAGAAAAAATATCTAGCGATATTGACCTGTTTTTTTCTGATATTGACCAGTTTTATAAATAGTAACAGGGGAAGACCGGGGAATCCCACGAGCCGCCTATTAATATCATTCGCCTTTATCCGTACGCTACGGAATTTTCCGAGGCGCGTTCCGATGACCACGGAAACTTCCGAAGCTCGTTCGGATGATATTGATTAAATGCAATCAAGCGTTTGACTTCCATTGATCATTTGTGTTTCCAAACGACAATATCTGTCAAAATGGAAAGTGAACCGCCACCAACGCGCTTTGCGAACCTTTCGGAGGCAGAAATGAACATAATTATTGCGAATAAAGATGCACTGAACACAAAGAAAGCTACGAAGCAAGCAGTGAATGTGTTTCAAGCGTATTTGAAAGAGAAGAATCTGCCTTTGAACATTGAAGGGTACAATGTTTCCGAGTTGGACGATTGTTTAGCCAAGTTTTATGTTGAACTCCGACAGCAGAGTGGCAAAGTTTATAAGAAGACTTCATTCAGTGCTATCAGACATGGAATAAATAGGCATCTAACAAATCATGACATTGTTAATGGGTCTGACTTCCCAAAGTCACAGAAGGCATTTCAGGCAATGTCAGCTGAGTTGAAGAGGCAAGGCGCCGGTGGGGTTGATCATCACCCTCCTATAGAGCAGGAAGACCTTCACAAAGTCTACAACTACTTCGACGTTTACGATCCTGAGATGTTGCAGCAGAAAGTGTTTTTCGACATAATGCTGCATTTTGGGCGACGTGGCCGTGAAAACTTGAGGTATGTATTGAAAAGAATTAGAAATGTGTATATATCATAAACAAATTAATATCGAAACCTATTAACTCCCAGTTTCAAGAATTTCCACCTAACTGTTTTCCTAAATTCAAGAATTTAATAGCGAAGTTAAAGCGCCGCACTATTAGTTGTGAGTTTGTGACCCACATTCTGTAATAAATGCTAAATGTTGAATACCCAGGAAGCTGTGATAAAATTGAACTATCAATGAACAAATGAATTTTAGCCTTGAAATGATAAATCATATTAAAAGTGTATTTTGTATAGATTTAGAACAGTTTTGAGCTTACCTTTCTAAAAAACTCAATTGATGTTTATCTCTTACATTTTGTACGATGGTTTATTTCAGAACATTGTGTGTGAGCGACTTTGCCCTTACTACGGATGCAGAAACGTCACGGTATATTTACATCAAGAAAGACGAGCAGACGAAAAATCATCAGTCTGACACAAACACAGCCAAAGCCAGCATGCATGAAATATCCAGTAAGTTAAATTTTAGAAGAATAAAAGATTTAAACAATGAAGAGTAGTTGTTGTGTTGACTCATTACATGACAACAAAATAACTATGGTATGTCTGCTATGAAAAAATCATACAAATCCCATCATTGTCAAAATAAAAATTAAAAATCAAATAACTGGATAAAATTAGGAAATTGCCTTCTGACTACTGTAATATTGAATTTAACTACTCCATTTCATACATGTTTCTGTGCTTTCAGGTCAAGACGAGAAATGTCCTGTCGCCACATTTCTTAGGTACAAGCGAATGTTGCCGCCTGGCTGTAACCATCTGTTCCCTAAACCTCTGAAATCACCAACCGCAGCAGGGTATTACTTCAGTAAACAGAACATTGGACACAATAAACTTGGGTCCATGATGTCAACACTTAGTGAAAAGGCACAGTTATCCAGAAAATACACAAATCACTGCCTGCGGGCCACATCAGTGCATCTTCTTGACTCGGCAAACATACCATCAAGACACATAATGACTGTAACTGGCCATAAGGCAGAGTCTAGTCTTAAGACATACACTGGTTTTACTGACCAGAAAACCAAGAAAGCAATGTCTCACACAATAAGTAAGAGTTTGGGGCTTGATGTTCATGGTAGTTCCAGTAAAACAGTTGTGCCACCAGAACAGAATAACTTGTGTAATGATGAACCTGTGTTGGGAAATATTGACTTTCTTGATATTGATAATTCAACATTGGAGCCATTGTCAAACTCGCAATTTGATAATATTATGATGGAGTTCAATGCCCCAAATGATCCGATTGATGCTATCCTGAAAAACTTACCTGAGCCATCCTATGAATTAAACCGTCGCCAGTCAAGTTGTGATTCTGTGATGAATTACCAGTCAAATCGTGATTCAGTGATAAATTACCAGTCAAGTAGTCATGCTGTTCAGTCTCTTCCAGCCCCTATTATATCGGGAGCTTCAGCCAACGTAACAATCAACTACAATTTTTACAATGGGCCTGGGAAGTGAATCAGTTATCGTTGAACTTCGAATTAGTCTGAAGATTGTGTTTGAAATCTTAAAATTTGTGTAAAATTTCAGTGATGTCTGAGATGTGATATAATTGGAAAAATCTATTTTTCTCATTGTTTAATTGTTATAAACTGTCCGAGATGTGATAATATTGATTTTTTTTTCTCATTGTTTAATTGTTTTAAATTGTCCGAGATGTGATATTATTGAAATAATCTATTGTTGCCATTGTTTAATTGTTATAAACTGTCCCGAGATGTGATATTATTGAAAAAATCTATTGTTTAATTGTTATAAACTGTCAAATTCTCTGTGACTTTACACATTGTTACTGTTATCTTATATTTTTAGCAAGTTTGTGCTATGTTAATAAATTGTGAAAATTGTTAAATATCTCGTACCAATATTTTTTCAGCTCACTATAACATAAAGTGTTCATGGTGAGCTTTCGTGATTCTTTGCTGTCCGGTTTCAACATTTTAAAAATATCTCCTCCTAAATTGCTTGGTCAATATAACCTCAAACTGTACAGAAATGTTGCTTGAGTGGTCCTCTGTTTTCTTTTAAGTTGGTCAATATCAAAACAATATGATAAATTGAGGGTTATATAATAAAACAGTTATGGACTTTTCAGCTGTTATACATGATGTTGATATGTACCAAAAAATCATTATTGACCTCGGCTATCGCCTCGGTCAATAATGATTTTTTTTTGGTGCATATCACATCATGTATAACAGCTGAAAAGTCCATAATTGTATATTATGCTCTGAAAACCAAACCATACCGTCGTTTTTTTAAAAAACAAAAGTCACAAAATGGTGTTGCGAACTTTTCATAATTTCAATATTTTTAATAAAATTATGTTTTGTGTAAATATGTTGTATTAGGTGTAATCCTTATATCAAAATAAATCAGGAATATGCAATTATGTTTGTGTTCGTTTAAAAATGTAATAGCATTCGGATATTTTATTGAAAAAGTCACAATATTGTGAATTATGTAGCAAATATGGAGAAAAAATATTATAAATTATTAAATTAAGAACAATTTATGTTTTCTTTTCGCATCTTTTCAACTACAAATAACGTTATAAAATTATATTTAGAAAATGGATGAAAACATCTTACCCCACCCACCCAAATGTATTTAACACAAAACTGAAAATATATTAATTTCACGAACAATGAATGAATTATCAATATAATGTGTTTTTTTGGTTGGAAAGTTGTCTTAAAAAATAAATTGTAAAGAAAGATAACATTGTTTGCACAAATTTTAATTTTCTGACGTGAAAATGCATCAAGCACGCGCAATGCATGTTGCCTGTTTTTAGTAATTAAAATTGATATAATTTGCTTGATTTAGCTGCACAATCGGTTTACATTATTACATGCACAATTTTATAGAAATCGGTCAAACAATAAAAAAGTTATTGGATTTCAAAAAGTGTAGACTTAGAAAAGTCTCCAAGTATACATCAACACGTGTAGCAACACGTGTATGAGTGAAAAGGTATATGCGTATGAAAATGCCGCATTTAACTTCTGAAGGATACAATGTCCTCGTACACAAAATCAAGCTATGATGTAAACGAGGAAAATCAAAATTTACGTGGTTGGGAGGCGGAAGTTTTACCTCGTTATGACTAAAGGTAGATTTATATCACGTGTATTTGCTCTCCCACGCTTGTTTAAAGCATAAAACACCTCATAGCGATGAGATCATTATTCAGTTTACAGACTGTCCCAAGATTCCCCTGTTTATTGTGAATCTCTATAATTCATCCATGTAATTAACTGATCGCGAAGCAATAAAATACCCATTGTCGCACAGCAGGGCATCAATTATCTGACAGCAGATAGGCACATTTAGAAACTTAGAAATAAGTTGGTGTAACAAAATAGAGATAAGCCAGTGATATGTACTTCTAACATGTAATTCGTTGTAGCTCATTAGCTGGCAAGTTAGGTGATTTATTGCCAAATATTGAACTCATGCTGGGTATGCCGACCACCAGTAACTTGATCTGAGTATAAAATACTAGGGACTTTCGGGACAGTCTATCAACTGAGCAATTACCAGAATGTATACCCTGTTTTTCACCGTTAACGGTCAAACACATATTGTTGGAATGTGTAGACTTTGATCCTATGCGTCAGAGGTACTACAATGTTAATACTGTGAAAGTGTTATTTGAAACTATAGATTTTAGTCTTGTTTTAGATTTCCTGAAAGAAATCAGACTATATAAATCATTATAATATGTTCTTATATATATTTACTTATTTATATACCCGTCGACGGGCATTTGTTGTCGACGTGCCGTAAAACACCATTCGTTCATTCATTCAACTGTATTAAAGCATTGCTATGATATCACTTATATGAACCGGTGTTATTATGATATCACTTATATGAAACGGTGTTATTATGATATCACTGATATGAACCGATGTTATTATGATATCACTGATATGAACCGGTGTTATTATGATATCACTTATATGAACTAAGGAATTCCTAATTGCAATTCCTGGACGATTCACGATAATCAATACTTTATCGAAAATGAAGCTTGTGACTAAACAAATATAACTACCACCAAGCGTGTAACTATGTAAGAAGATACGACCATACTATGCACCTTTTCATATGTAAGCGAGGGCGTTGACTAGATGATTCATACGGCGGAAAAAAAACAACAAAAAAACCCTGAAATTTCCCTAAACTGTTATAATAATTGTAAGCGATTAATCATTTGGATGGGATTCCTAAGTTATTTTACAAATGCAGTACATTATCGAAACTGTTGTAACCTATTGTGGCAGTGTTTAATACATATATTAACAGTATATATGCAAATATAGATATAATTATTATAATAATAATAATACTGTACATTATACTTCACCGAAACAAAAATACGAATATCGATAATAAAAGATAAAAGTGAATGTTTAAACCAAACCAATATGTTACATAGTTGTTATTTAGGAATCTGGACCAATTACAATAGAACCAGTGTCCAAACCAGGCGGAGAATATGTTAATTTGGATTGTTAGAACACATTAAACATAAAATACATTTTCTTTAAATTGAAATACAGACGTGTAAAGGAGACCATGTTTGGTTCAGACGATGTTAAGTTAGAGGGAGCTCGGACTGTCCGAGACTCAGATGTTAAGTTAGAGGGTTCTCGGACTATCCGAGACTCAGATGTTAAGTTAGAGGGTTCTCGGACTATCCGAGACTCGAACATTGCTCAGATGATACAAAATCAACTAAACCTGGAGTTAGAAATAGAGGACGAGCAAATTGCCAGAAGTCTACAGGTAAATACTTGTACTTTCCTATGTCAGTACATTTTAATTTGTTTGCCTGTTTATTATATCCTTTAATGGGACAGCGTTGGGCTACGAATTGATGTACTCGTGCACGTATAATTTAAAAATGTTTTAATTTTCGCTTTCTTCATATTATGTGTTGTATCAGTGCATATATAGAGGATCTTATATGAGTACTCATTCATTATTGAATTTATTAAACTCGTTAGCAAAAATTATATTATGCTCGGCAAGTTATTGAATTTATTAAAATATTTGGCAAAATTATATAATGCGAGGCTCTTGCCGAGCATTATATAATTGTTGCTTACCAGTTTAATCAATTCAATAACGAATGAGAACGAATGTTAGATTCTATTTATTACTTATAACGTCACATTACGTCAGAAAACGTACATTAATGCGACGTCCATGACGTCATTAACGTTATGTTATACCACTAGTGGAATATCGAAAATATTGAATGGTGTTATTACACTCCCACACCATATGTTATGTGATAAATTTATTTTTATTATTTAAATTCAATATGTTACAACCAACACAATTAAACTTAATCAAATATAATGTTTAAAGAGAGCAATAAACACGTATACATCTCATCAATTAAGTGTGTTTGTTTGTTTGTTTGTTTGTTTAGTGTTTTACGTCATTTTCAACACATGTAAAGTTATATATGACGATCGTTTGTTTGTGGTGGAGGCGGACCACCCACTTTTCCTGGGTAGAACCAGTACTGTACACCTCCCGCCGTCCGTAAGAATCAACGCTTCCTCACTTACAAATCGAACTCCCGGTGGGATTCGAACCCGCAGCTGTGACATCATCAGTTAATGAATACACGGCTGTATCCCAGTCGATTGATGTTCGGGTAGTACATGGATCGTTACCAGAGACAAATGACATGTTCTACACACACAACTACACATTATAAATAAAAGAAAAAGGACGAGATTCATTGACATGATCTCTTTGTGTACCTGAATCAGTACGTGGTCCTGCTTTATTTCCATTAAGCCATGGGAAAGCTTATATTGGCAGGATTTTGTAACGGATATTTCGACAATAAAACACGTTTTATGATAACCTGTTTAAAATTAGATCTACCTATTAAATGTTTTAATTTTACAGTATGCACACATTTTATGCCAAAATTAAGGTTTTATTTCAACAACAAATAACTCACAAGCAAAATGGAACAAGAACTCGGAATGACCGTAACAAATGAAGACTGGAAATATCTATATCAATACATTTAAAATAACCGATGACATTTAACTCCAAAGTCTTCAATTCAATATACATCATCGTATTTTGTTCACCAATGCCAAATTGCATCAATGTAAAATGTCAGAAGCAGAAGTTACTGTATGCATTTTTTTGTAATAACTCACAAGAAACAGTTTCGCATCTAGTTTTTGAATGTATGTATTCCAAGAATACACTGCTACGATTGTTTGAATAAATTAAGAATCTTTGCGGAATTTCTGCTGTACTAAGACCAGAAGAGGTCATCCTAGGTTTTAAACAGCATGACTGTGTCTTAATTTCGATTATTGATACGTTTATTTGTCTATAAAATGTATGTCTACTCGAGCAAATTGAAAAAAATGTCTCCCAAACTATGATGTTTTTATCGAACATTTGAAAAGATATAAACACCTGGAATTATTGTCATCGTTTATGTACCCTGTACCAAAATCTAATACCATAAGGGCGAGATGGAACATAACTAGCCAACTCTTTAATCCAGCTTAGTTTGTTTTATTTAAAACTATTAACTTCAGTCAATTACAATTACCCGTTACCGTATATATATAGTATTAATATTTAATTCAAAGTGTAGGGTGAGTGTATTTACACTGATTTCATTCATTTCGTTTTTTTCGTTTGCGTATTTCTTGAAATTTATTTATCTTCCGTGGCCGGTTCCTATTACAATTATTTACACTGATTTCATTCATTTCGTTTCTTTTGTTTGCGTTCTTTTTGAAATTTATTTATCTTCTATGACCGGTTTCTATTACATTTTCTTCCCGTTAAATATATGTTTGAACGACTATAGGCAACTGTATATATTTGTACACAATGTGTCTGAATAAAGTATGAAAAAACAATACACATTATAAAAGGGAAAAATAAATAAATCAAAGCGTGAATGACATTTTGCTACTGCTGCTGCTACTGCTGCTGCTACTGCTACTGCTACTGCTGATGATGACTTTTATTCCGTTCAATTGTATACACCTATATACAGATTATATCGACCGATTATACAGACCGATTATATAGACCTATTATATAGACCGATTATATAGACTATATATACCGATTATATCGACCGATTATATAGACTATGCATACCGATTATATATACCGATTATATAGACCGATTATATAGACTATATATACCAATTATATATACCGATTATATAGACCGGTTATATAGACCGGGTATATATATACTGATTATATAGACCGATTATATAGAATAAATAGACCGATGATATAGACCGATTATATAGACCGATTATATATACTATATAGACCGATTATATAGATTATATATACCGATTATATATACCGATTATATATACCGATAATATAGCCCGATTATATAGACAGTTTATAAAGAGCGATTATATAGACCGATTATATAGAACGATTATAAAGAGCGATTATATAAACCGATTATATATACTATATAGACCGATTATATAACTATATATACCGATTATATAGACCGATTATATAGACTATATAGACCGATTATATAGATTATATATACCGATTATATAGACTATATAGACAGATTATATAGATTATATATACCGATTATATAGACCGATTATACGAATATAGACCGATTATATAGACCGATTATACGAGTATAGACCGATTATATAAAAGTAACTGTAATCCACGAAAGAACTTGGCTGTATGATGTTGTCTAATGATGCAGAATAGATGTGTGACGTTTTATATAGTCCGATTATATAGACCGATTATATAGACCGATTATATATACCGATTATATAGACCGATTATATAGACCGATTATACGAGTATAGACCGATTATATAGAAGTAACTGTAATTCATGAAATAACCTGGATGTATGATGTTGTCTAATTGTGTGACGTTTTAATCGATTATGTAAAGTAGTTTTGGAGATACAAGCTTACATACAAACTTTAACCCGGGCGCAGACGCAGACGACGATCAAGTTGTGACAATAGCTTATCTTTTTTTCTTCGAAAAAGTCGAACTATAAAGGACTCAGTTAGATCAGCTATACCTCTTTTTTTTATGACCTATACGTAGATTAGTATTAATATTGCAATACTTTAACACTTTACACGATTATTGCAAACTTATTTTGGATTCTCACAGCGGGCTGTTTGAAAATAACGTGACATATGATAGTTTCCGCATTTTATTAACTGCAATAAAATATGTACAAGTTTTCAAATCTTAAAATACAAGTGCAAAATATATGAAAAAACATGGAAGTTTGGTGATTGTATGTGTTTATTTATACATATTGTAAAGGAAATGGAAAGAAGTTCCCCTCAGCCAGGTGACAGAATGCATTCAAGATCTCCTGGACCACGTGACAGAATGCCTCCAAGACCACGTGACCAATGGCAGGACACTGCTACCGTGATACAGGGCGGAGGAAGTGACAAGACTCAAGGCGTGAGTTGTTGTAATTTCATGGAAAAAACGATGCTATGTCAAGATTTATCCAAATATCTTATGTTTTCTTGAGTTTATTTATCCCTCACTTACAAACACCGGGCAATGGAAATAGTTTAAGTTCTTGGGCTCAATATACCTTTCTTGCATACTTTCGGTAGATATTCAACTCTCAGTTGAAACATCAACAAACTGCCACTTTCTGTGATAATTTATCTCTAATTACATTATCCGAATATCGTTTCTGTTACAATGTTGTAATGACTAGTCCTTGTGCTGTGAGACACATTCTACTCACTAATTCCTAAATGATAGGCAATACATCAGTACAATAGCAAACGAGAACTAGGGTAAGAGTGAGGTTTGAATTTGGTGTTAGAACCTGGTTTAAACCCCCAGTGGTATTTTTTTGCCACTGACCGTTCTAAGGCGGTAGCCCTATTGTCAACCCTTTTGTGTTTGTGATGTTTTATTTTGCCTTTCATTCATCTTTAAAGTTGTTCTTTGTATCTGTTTGTGTTTGTGGTTGACTGTCGTCCTTGAATGCTGCTTTTCCTGTCCGATTATATCTACTTTTATTGTTTTGGCAGACGGATCCCCTTTCAGTGTTTATTTATATAAACCAATATAGTAGGACAGATAAAGAGACAGAACGAAACAAATATTGTATACATTTCTATCAAACGATGTCTGCCTTTATTGCAAATTGGATAATGTCCTTCTTTCTCAGCCAATGATAATTAGTTTGGTTAACGGTACGTTCTGTATCCCATTGACAGCATTTGCAGTAATATAATGTTCTTCGTTTAGTTGTTATGATTTGTGTTCTATTTATGAAAATATGTTCCCAAGGAGAGGAAACTTCAGCTCTTAGTAACGTATGATCTTAACTCATCATGCTCATAGAGTCATTCAATTAAATAATACAATTTAGGTGCCAAATGTCGAACAATAAGTATTCTTTCACAGATGCAGCCAACCTGTTGATATTTCAGCATTTATTATACCCCACAAACGAGGTTTAGAGGTGGGGGAGGTGGGGGTGGTATATAGGAGTGAGCTTGTCGGTCCGTCTGTCCGTCCGTCCGTCCGTCCGTCTGTCGGTCGGTCGGTCTGTTGGTTTCCGGACGATAACTCGTGAAAGGGTTGTTGGATTTAAATAATATTTGGTACACGGGTATAACACCATAAAATACAAGTCAAGTTCGACTTTGGTTACAAACCACCAATTTTTGACGGAGTTATGGCCCCTTTTCAACTTTGAATTTGCCCAAAAAACGGTTTCCGGACGATAACTCATGAAAGAGTCGACGGATTTAAATAATTTTTGGTACACGGGTTTAAGACCATAAAATACAGGTCAAGTTTGACTTTGGTTAAAAACCACCAATTTTTGAAGGAGTTATGGCCCCTTTTCCTCTTAGAATTTGCCCAAAAACGGTTTCCGGACGATAACTCATGAAAGGGTCAACGGATTTAAATAATGTTTGGTACACAGGTCTAAGACCATGAAATACAGGTCAAGTTCGACTTTGGTTACAAACCACCAATTTTTGACGGAGTTATGGCCCCTATTCAACTTAGAATTTGCCCAAAAAACGGTGTCCGGATGATAACTCATGAAAGGGTCGATGAATTTGACAAAAAAATGCTACAGTTAACTCTGAGGAACCTGCTAATTTGGGTTTGTATTAAATTTAAACAATTTATAATGCATCCTCTTCATGACCATGTCTCTTTTTATTACACTTATACATCTTTGATACACAGGTTTAAGACCATAAAATACAGGTCAAGTTCGATTTTGGTTACAAACCACCATTTTTTGACGGAGATATGGCCCCTTTTTAACTTAGAATTTGCCCAAAAAACTGTGTCCGGATGATAACTCATGAAAGGGTCGATGGATTTAAGTAATATTTGGTACACGGGTAAACACCATACAATACAAGTCAAGTTCGACTTCGGTTACAAACTACCAATTTTTGACAGAGTTATAGCCCCTTTTCAACCTAGAATTTGCCCAAAAAACGGTGTCCGGACGATAACTCATGAAAGGGTCGACGGATTTAAATAATTTTTAGAACATGGGTTTAAGACCATACAACACAGGTCAAGTTCGACTTTGGTTACAAACTACCATTTTTTGACGGAGTTATGGTCCCTTTTCAACTTAGAATTTGCCCAATAAACGGTGCCCGGACGATAACTCATGAAAGGGTCGATGGATTTAAATAATTTTTGGTACACGGGGTTAAGACCATAAAATACAGGTCAAGTTCAACTTTGGCTACAAACCACCAATTTTTGATGGAGTTATGGCCCCTTTTCAACTTAGAATTTGACAAAACAATGCTACAGTCAACTCTGAGGAACCTGCTAATTTGGGTTTGTATTACATTTAAACAATTTATAATGCATCCTCTTCATGACCATGTCTCTTTTTATTACACTTATACATCTTTGACTTGAACGGTGTAACAGGCAAATTTTTGTTATTTTTCTTCCCTGATCATTAACAATATTGAAAACTCTCTCTCTTTCTCCTCTCCTCTCCTCCCCCTCTCTCTCTCTCTCTCTCTCTCTCTCTCTCTCTCTCTCTCTCTCTCTCTCTCTCTCTCTCTCTCTCTCTCAGTCTCTCTCTCTCTGTCTCTCTCTAAGTCTCTCTCTCTCTCTCTGTCTCTCTCTCTTATTTTTTTTCCTGTTTATTTCATATTTTGTAGTTTAAATAATTGTTTTGCCATTGTCTAAATTGTATGAATACGGAGGGCCGGATTTCTAATGTTGTAATAACTTGTGGCCCGACCCTATTTCCATGTACATTTATTGGTAATAAATATGTTTAAACTAGACCATTTTTTTCTTGTGGTTGCCATGTTTATGTGACAAGGCGGTATTGTGGGGGTATTAATCACTTTCAGTGATAATTCTAGTTATATTTTAAAAGACTTCCTTTAGTATAACGCAGAATACATTTGATTTCATATCCCATGTTGTAAAGGGGAAGGAAAGAAGATCAGACAAACCGAGACTGCACTATTTTTTTCTGTTTATCGAGTTCCAAATGGCTCCTTTCATACTTTATTGTGTTAAGTAATGTGCAAGTATAAAATGCCATTTTCTTTGCGGACGTGTTTGTCAAGCATTCGTTAAGACTATAAACAGGTAAATAAGCCAAAAGTGGAACAACTAGAAATAAGCGATACTGTTTAATGTGTAGTTCTAAGTATGTTGATACAATGACATTTGCATTTTTGTATTATATACTAGAAGAGTATGATAATGGACCTTTGGAAACGGCCGAACACGACACATACAACATATTGCAATCTCGGTTTGATTGAGACTGTTCATGAACTGTAGTGACATATGCTAGCTACCGCTCACGCCCTCTAGCCCATGGTTGAGCAGAACTCAATATTCATAAAATCAATAGTACATAATTTTAACCATCCTGAAAATGGCATGCATATGGCATTTTCCTCCCCCATGTCCAGCGGCGTATGGTCCCAGTATCTAACAAAATACACTAGCGGATACATGGTGGGTGGGTGGGGGGGGGGGGGTGAAGAGGGGGGGGGGGTCGCACCCGGCGCGCGCCCCTGAAAATTCCGGATCATACATGTATGTCCATGTTACTGTAGATAAAATATCAAACAATTTCGATGCACACCCTCAGTATAAAAAAAATTCTCGCTCGCTCGAAGCATAATCATGGCTAATGAGTGGTTTAATTAACACATTGTTAAATCATTTGATTTGAAAACAGACTTTTTTTTTACTCTATCAATGCACTACCGCAACCATTTTATGAGGCTAGAAATGGACCCGAAAATTGACGAAAGAGCGAAATAAACAAAATGGAATTTAGGTTAGTTGGGAGCAGCGGTTAACAAGCCTGCATATCACAAGTAACAGCCAAAATACTAAATTAAAAAGCAGACAACATATCCTATGATTGGTGAGCTTTTTATCGGCCGGAGTAGTGGAACCGCCGAATCGAAAATTAAGTAAGAAAACAAGAGCAATTGAAAATTCTACCGTCAAACAATAGTTTTTAAACGTGTAAAGCTATTGTAACCAAACAGTAAGCCATTTCTGATATAATTAATATTACATGATTAATTCTTTAAGGCAGATATTGATGTCTAATGCATGCAGACAGTAAGACAATTCTGATACAATTAATATTACATGATACTTTTAGGCAAATATTGATGGATAATGCAAGCAAACAGTAAGACAATTCTGATACAAATGATTAATACTTTTAGGCAAATATTGATGGATAATGCAAGCAAACAGAAAGACAATTCTGATACAAATGATTAATACCTTTAGGCAAATATTGATGGATAATGCAAGCAAACAGTAAGACAATTCTGATACAAATGATTAATACTTTTAGGCAAATATTAATGGATAATGCAAGCAAACAGTAAGACAATTCTGATACAATTAATATTACATGATACTTTTAGGCAAATACTGATGGATAATGCAAGCAATCAGTAAGACAATCTGATACAATTAATATTACATGATACTTTTAGGCAAATATTGATGGATAATGCAAGCAAACAGTAAGACAATTCTGATACAAATGATTAATACTTTTAGGCAAATATTAATGGATAATGCAAGCAAACAGTAAGACAATTCTGATACAATTAATATTACATGATACTTTTAGGCAAATATTGATGGATAATGCAAGCAAACAGTAAGACAATTCTGATACAATTAATATTACATGATACTTTAAAGGCAAATATTGATGGATAATGCAAGCAAACAGTAAGACAATTCTGATACAAATGATTAATACTTTTAGGCAAATATTGATGGATAATGCAAGCAAACAGTAAGACAATTCTGATACAATTAATATTATATGATTAATACTTTTAAGCAAATATTGATGGATAATGAATGCAAAAAGTAAGACAATTCTGATACAAATGATACTTTTAAGCTAATATTGATGGATAATGCATGCAAACAGTAAGACAATTCTGATACAAATGATTAATACTTTTAGGCAAATATTGATGGATAATGCAAGCAAACAGTAAGACAATTCTGATACAATTAATATTACATGATACCTTTAGGCAAATATTGATGGATAATGCAAGCAAACAGTAAGACAATTCTGATACAAATGATTAATACTTTTAGGCAAATATTGATGGATAATGCAAGCAAACAGTAAGACAATTCTGATACAATTAATATTATATGATTAATACTTTTAAGCAAATATTGATGGATAATGCATGCAAACAGTAAGACAATTCTGATACAATCAATATTATACATGTTATATGATTAATACTTTTAGGTAGCTATTGATGCGGGTAGAGATTCAGGTTGTTGTGTACGTCGTATAGCTGCCGAGTTTGTGCGTAAAATAACTCCTCGTCAGAAAATGGAACATACACCAAGGCCTACGACAAATAACAATAATCAACAATTTGACCAAAACCAACGAAATGTTGCGGTGGTATGTATGCATATTTGGCTATTATGTTTTATAAAGTGTTTCGTATTTATGAGCTTGTTCAGTCTTATAGGCAAGATATTAACCAAAAAAACAAATATATACATATATTAAAAAAAAAGTTGTTTTTTTAACAGTAATCCTCAAATGATGTTCATACGAAATAGCTATTTTTAGAGATTGAACCTTTTGATTCTTATTTAGTCATGTTTGTATGTATCTATTTTCTGGTTCACCTCAAACTTAAGTCGCAGACCTGGATGAGTATGAATTATAGCATTAAAATATATATCTGAAATACTTTTGTAATTTATGAAAGTGTGAACGAGCCCAATATAGGTGGCTTTAAAGTAGAATACCGCTTAAGCCGGTGCTAGGGGGCGTGAGAAGTGTTGCTTCTTTCATTACTTCTCATGAACAGACTCAATAAAACCGAGTCTGCTGCTTTATTCTCTGAATTGTGTTTGTTGCTCCCAAAGGATCACCTTTATCAGTATTTATTTACAGATCATCTGACATACTGAATTAGGTTGTCCGCAATATGTTAAATGTATGCGTGATTCGGCAAAATTTACACATATTGTCGAGAAGATCTTGGACAATAAAAATGTTACCGGTCTACCACATCCCACTACTCTCCAGACCTTGCCCCTTGCGACCTTTTCTTGTTCTCCGACTTAAAAAAACATGTATCTGGGAAAAGATATACAACGCGGAAACACCTTGGGGCAGCAGTTTACCAGTGCCTTGTCAGTATAACCACTATACTCAGAGAAATGTACGAGAAAGCGTTCCAGTATTGGATTTTTCGTTTAAAAATGTGTATATCTGTTCATGGGGATAACTTTGAGGGAATGAAATTTAAAAATTAATCAAAATTATTATTTTTGTATCAACTCAGTTGCATTACAATCTGAACGCTCCTGTTATTTAGAGTAATATCTATATTATTGTGTATTTTCCGTTGATGACATACGTTAGAAATGTGCCTACTCTAAATACAATAGCGATTTGATAGATCAAGGAGGTTTTGTTATATACAGACAAGTTAAGGTCGAATCCAGTTATGAAACATACAATAATAAAATGCCATTTTCTTTGAGGACGTATTTGTCTAGCATTCGTTATGAATAGACACAGATAAATAAGACAAAAGTAGAACAGCTGGACGTATTTGTCTAGCATTCGTTATGAATAGACACAGATAAATAAGACAAAAGTAGAACAGCTGGACGTATTTGTCTAGCATTCGTTATGAATAGACACAGATAAATAAGACAAAAGTAGAACAGCTGGACGTGTTTGTCTAGCATTCGTTATGAATAGACACAGATAAATAAGACAAAAGTAGAACAGCTGGACGTGTTTGTCTAGCATTCGTTATGAATAGACACAGATAAATAAGACAAAAGTAGAACAGCTGGACGTGTTTGTCTAGCATTCGTTATGAATAGACACAGATAAATAAGACAAAAGTAGAACAGCTGGACGTGTTTGTCTAGCATTCGTTATGAATAGACACAGATAAATAAGACAAAAGTAGAACAGCTGGACGTGTTTGTCTAGCATTCGTTATGAATAGACACAGATAAATAAGACAAAAGTAGAACAGCTGGAAAGGAGCGATACTGTTTATTATGTAGTTTGACAGATATTGAAGACGAGTACACCTTTATTTTATATGATTAATACTTTTAGGCAACGAAATGTTGCGACGGTATGTATGCATATTAGGCTAGTATGTTTTATCAATTGTTTTGTATTTCTGAGCTTATTCGTTCTTATTGGCAAGCTATTAACACAAAGAAAAAAAACATTTATATATTTAAAAAAAAATATTTTTTTGCATGCTTGGTGGTGAACCCATTTACAGTTCGCCACTATGCTTTCCTCTTTAGTTGTGCGATGACCGGGCAGATGATGACGTCTACCTAAAGCCCAAAAGGACGGTGACGTTTGATGTTTGTCTGCAGTCTTGTTTATTCTCTTGTTGCTCTGGCTTCTGCCAAGTTACTGAGTACCTTCTTTGTGGCTTTCTAGGCTTTTGTTTTTTGTATTATATATACACGAGCATCTTTGTGTTTTACTTATTTTGTCTATTAATGCTGCCTTGTTGGTTAGAGAAAAGTTCATGGCGCGGATTTCTTTATTTACACTGTCCCGTTTTATTGTATTGACAGTATGGTAAGTGTGAGGTGTGGTGCACCATAGAACCTGGTTTAAACCCCTAGCCGCCTGTTTTGCCATTGACCGTTCCAAGGCGGTAGCCCTATTGTCAACCCTTTTGTGTTTGTGATGTCTTATTTGGCCTTTTATTCATCTTTAAATTTGTTCTTTGTTTCTGTGTGTGTTTGTGGTTGAATGCTGCTTTTCCTATTCGATTTTTATATCTTTATTTACCTTCCTCTTGCTTCTTTAATATAATATTATTTTAAAAGGTTAATCCTCAAAATGATATTCCTACGAAATAGCTACTTTCGATACTCATTTAATCATGTTTTTATGTGTATATTTTAGGGTTCAGCTCAAACTGAAGTCGCAGAACTGGATGCATACGAGGTATATGATTAAAATAGATATCTTAAATATTCGTGTAAGTTATGATTGTGTGAACTTTACAGAATGATCTGACACAATAAATTAAGTTGTCCACAGTATGATAAATGTATGCGTGATGCGGCAAAATTTGCAAAACCAATATTTCAAAGTATTACACCTAGTCGACATAAAAGGCACATCATTACAAAGGGAATAGTTTTGCAATAAAACACAAACATATGTCTCTATGTATACCTAAATGTCTGTCAGTTTAGTAGTGAATGCGATAAAGTTCAGAGCCTAAAGACTGACCTAAACTTTTTAAGTTAACACATTTATTGTCCTCTTCTAAATTTATTCAAAGTGACACTGTGGTCAAATCTGAATCTGCACCATGACGCACATTTAAAGCGTCAGGAAAATGCTAAGGCAGATAACTGAATGTAAGTACATATTAATTTTGGAAGAATGAGTTAAAAAGGGGCATACCTCTTCCTAATTGCATAACACACTTGTCTATGAATTCAAATTGTGTCAATCAATTCATGTAATACCTTTCATAGAATTCTGTTAAGGCGATTCAGAGATATGATGAGAAATTGAATAATTATAAAGAAATATAAATACAAATCTCTATTTTGTTAGAATGCATAACAGAGTCATGACACTTGTCTATATGAGTAATATTTACGCCAGTGAGAATTCCTTCATGCGATTTACGACATTCGAGGAGAAATTAAATACAACTTATGTTTCAGTGCATACTATAGTTAATTGTCTCTACGAAATCCTTTATGCCAGTGAATACATTTGTGGAATTTCATTGAATTCCTTTATGCGGTTTCAAAAAAATGATATAACCCTAAAAGGTTAACCAACGCCGACGAAGAAGTAGACGCCAAGCGAGTAGCATAGCTAGTATTTTCTTTAAAAAATCCATCTAAACATATATAAAAACAAAATGTAATTTTCAAAAACATTAATAAGAGTACAGATGGTATTTCTCTTGATATTTCAATACTAATTTATTTCAGGCTAATTGGCAATTAGAAGAACGTCAGGGAGCTGTTAAAACAAACATTATGACAAAAGAATAAATAGACAGATTGCCGACCTACAAGTACAGCGGTGGATGCGCTTCTGGCGACAGTAAAAAGTGTATCATATGCAATTGTGAATTTGAGTTAAATGCCACTTTACGCACCTTGCCATGCTTTCATAGGTACCATTGCGGATGTATAGACACGTGGTTCAAGGTAAATATAAATACCTTCGTTCTCTCAAAGCGCCTCCTTGGCCGGAATAGTAAACATGCTACGTCTAAACTGTTTTTGCCTCTCACCACTGTGAGCTTTTGGTTTCTTTCATGAATTTTTCGATTAGGTGATGCCACTACTCTAGCCTGTAAAGGTTCTGAGTATTGTTTAATCACCCTTTGGATATGTTGCCTGCTTTTTAATTTAGTGTTTTGACTGTTACCTGTGATACGCAGGCTTCGTATTCTCTGATCCCAGCTAAATTCGTTTTTGTTTTTTTCGCCCATTGTTTTCTCGGTTATGGCAACACGTTTTGTTAGAAACTGGGACCATACGTCGCTAGCCATGGAATGTTGTGAAAACATCTCATTGAAGGTTCCATATTCACCGTCATATGCATACCATCTACGGGATTGCTCAAATGTATGTACTATTGGCATTTTAAATATTGAGTTCTGCTCAACCCTGTGCTAGAGGGCGTGAACGGTAGCAAGCACTTTTCACTACAGTTCATGAACAGTCTCAATCGAACCGAGACTGCAGTATTTTTTGTATTTTTTTTGTTCGACGATTTCCAAATTTCTCCTTTCATACTTTTTGTCAAGTGGGAAAGTGTAGATTATTACGAATGGCGGGTGATATACAGTACTGGTTATACCCAGGATAAATGGTGTAGACTGCCTCTAACAAAAACAATCGACAGTCATATATGGTATAACATGTACTAAAAATTACGTAAAATAACATTCATTCAAACAAAAAGACTGTAATCGTTATTGGGGAAATACATTATGCAGTACACAAATAAAGTTATAACATTAATATAGCACATACCCACTTTTTGTTTAAAGGGGTTGGCAATTTTTGAAATTTTCCGTTATTGACTTTCTTCAGAATATGTTTTTATTACAACCTTATGTAGAATTCACAATTGATAGATTATATAGCAGTAGTACTAATGATCCAGTCTAAATATATTATACGTTTTACAACTACATCTACAACTGACAATTACCTTTTGGCCATTGGGTAGAAAAATCACGAGTAAAATTAGTAAAGTTATGAGAATGATAGCAAAGTGTAACACTGATAGATAAATAAGAGATATTTCCCAGATTTCTTCAATTCCTTAGAGTTCGACCTTTGAAGAAATCATGTTACTGAATAGAAATTCACCCAACCAATACAGCTCTAACCATCAGCGCTTCCTAAAACTTTCTGTGGAACGCCTGAATTAGAAAATCCTCTTGGTAAGTTTTTGTTTGAAGTGTATCAAACCAGTTACAAATGCCAGTTTCTTTAGTATGTCTCATCTGCCTCAGGAAACCCTTATTGTTTAAACCAACCCATCTAATAGGTACATAAGAGTTGCTTTTTATGGGCACTGATTTCAATATTTCCTAAATACCCGGATTAATACAATCCATTGCGATTCAATCGCTTTCTAAGTTATTCTAGATTTAGGTATAAAGGTCCAACAGGAATAGTAACAGGCACACAGAGCACTGTCAATCAAAATCACATATTCAAAACAAACAACAATAACGAGGATAAATTGAAGCAAAGTATGCGACGCAACACATGCAACACACATAAAATGATGGGAAAATGATGGGTATCGCCGTTAAACCTTTCTCTTACCATACTTTCATCTCAATTAATCGAGACGGAGTAAATAAGAACATCTCCGCCAGGCTCTATCCTCGAAAAAACTAGGTAACATATATAGGCAAAGTATGTAAAACAGACAGACGATTATGTATATAAAAATATAAAAACAAAAGCCTAGAAAGCCACAAAGCAAGTACTCGGTGACATGGCAGAAGCCGGAGCAACACGGGATAAAACCGTTAATGACACAAACAAGACAAGGCTAAATACAAAAGCCAGAGCAACACGGGATAAAACTGTTAATGGCACAAACAAGACAAGGTTGAACACAAAAGCCAGAGCAACACGGGAATAAAACCGTTAATGGCACAAACAAGACAAGGTTGAATACAAAAGCCAGAACAACACGGGATAAAACCGTTAAGGGCACAGACAAGACAAGGTTGAATACACATATTAAACACTACAATTCCTTTCATTGATTTAAATAAACATCATCATGTGATCCACAATCTGTCGCATCATCGCGCAATCAAGAAGGAAGGAAAAATGGCGAACTGTAGAAGGGTAAACCACTACACATGCAGTGCGTTTCAAAATGATAGGGTTCTTACCTCATTCGATAAACTTTCCAACAAGTTACCCTCACAAGCTTAACATTTATTATGGGATCATTATTACCAAACTAATATTTTAGTCACGTATGAGGGGGCGTCCACAGCCGTGGTTCTAGTCCTCATGGGACCAGGAATCTTTATGTGGGGAAGCTATCCAGCTGGCTATTGGGACGTCGGTAGTTCTACCCAGGTGCCCATCTGTGCACGAAAATTGCCTGGAGGGACACCGGGGATCTACCTCCACCAATGGAAGCTGGAATGTCGCCATATGACTTTAGCTGTTGTGCGACTATAAAATTCAAGCAAGTTCATTATATCGTACACGCTTTAGGCATAAGATATATTAAGGAATGTTTAGTCTTTCATAAGAGTGTCATCCCTAAGTGGTTAGGAATTTCTAAATAAAAAATTAAGTTTGGTTTGTAGGAGGTCATTTCATAGTTCAACAACTTGATATATCATTATGTTGAACTATATTAAACACAGCTACACGATGGTGGGATTATAAGGCATCATTTACACTGCACACAGTCACACGTACAATTTTCAAATGACGCCTGAGACGACCACTTATACAATGGCCTCTGTTGACACAATGGCGGACACGCTGACCTTTGTGGACACAGTGACCTCTGTTGACCAACATAATGGCCTGAATCGATCACCTCCTGATCTTCGCAAAGATGAAAACAAGTTTTAAACAAGCTTATAATTTCATAACAGAATCAGATCACGCAGTCGATGGCGCAAAATGACAAATTCCCACACCCGCCTTAACGTGTTAGGGCCCAGTAAGTGTATATATGGTTATATGGTGAGGATCTCAATGGTTTCCAAGTTATGACCCAGTGACTATGTCCCAAGGAGTGTGGAAAGACCCCGGGTCATTGTTGACTGGATGGTTGCATCCGTCTGTTCACGCATATTAAGTGTGTATATGTTTATAGGGTGGGATCTCAACGGTTTCCAAGTTATGACCCAGGGGCTATTTACCCAGGGATGGAGAAGGACCCCGGTGCCGATGCTGTTGAATGTTTGTATCCGTCTGTTCATGCCCTGTAAGAGTATATCTGGTTATCTGGTTATCAAGTTATGACCCAGGGGCTATGTCCCCAGTGGTGGGTACGAACCCTGGGCCGATGCTGATTGGATGGTTGTATCCATCTGTTCATGCGCAGCATGTGTATATATGGTTATCTGGTGGGATCTCAACGGTTTTCAAATTATGACCCAGGGTTATGTCCCCAGTGGTGGGTACAGACCCTGAGCCGATGCTGATTGGATGGTTGTATCCATATGTTCATGCTCAGTAAGTGTATAGCTGTGGTTTCAGAGAAGAACATATTTTTAAGGTTTGTTCCCTATACAAGTCTTTGTAAAACGTATGACCTCATCAGCTGATGGTACATCTGTGCAGTGTGGTTTTAGAGAAGAATATTTTTCAAGTTTGTCCCAATTTAAGTCTATGTAAAACATGCGATCCCTGTGGCCGGTCTAAATTTGACATCAGGGTCACAAGTTGGACAAACTTGGTAGATGACTATAAGCCTATAGTAAAGGCAAAATGTTAAACCTCTATATGTAGTTTCTGAGAAGAATATGTTTTACGTTTTTCCCTATATAACAAATAGATATAAAAAAAATCGGACAGGAAAAGTAGCATTCAAGAACGACAGTCAACCACAAACACACACAGAAACAAAGAACAACTTTAAAGATGAACAAAAAGCAAGATAAGACATCATAAACACAAACGGGATGACAATAGGCTACCGCATTGGAAAGGTCAGTGGCAAAAAAGGCCGCTGGGGTTTATACCAGGTTCTAGGGTGCACCAAACTTTACCCTGTTGTCATTCCAATAAACGGGACAGTGTAAATAAAGATATCCGCTCCAGGTTATAATCTCTAACACACAAGGCAGAATTAATAGGCAATATAAGTAAAACAGATACATGATCATGTATCTATAATACAAAACAATAGCCTAGAAAGCCACCAAGTAAGTACTCAATTACTTGGCAGAAGCCAAAGCATCAACAGAAGAAACCCTTAAGGCACGACAAGACAATGTTAAAGACAAACATCAAACTTCATCTCGACGAATAGCCCTACCAGAAGCAAACCACTCACCGATTAACGGTTTAGTCGAATGCAGTTTATTGTTCTCAGTAAATGCCAAATGGCTTGCCAAGAGTTACGAATATACTTCTTAATATACCATTTAAAATCAGTGTATCATTACCTCGTATTCCTACGTAGCTTGGAAGCTAGCAGAAAACAATAACATTATCTATTATAAGAGAGTTTTTATTTTTCTAAAAGTTGAAGCATAACATATTATCATGTTTCCGATTGCCCAGAGCCTGAAGAGACGAAAGGGGATAAAAAATATTACGAAATGGTCAGCAACATATTCCTGAAAATAATAAAAGGCAAGTTTTATTGCCTGAATGAGAAAATGGTCCTATGGAAACCACATCAATCAAACGCAATGGCACCGTAGTCTAAAATAAGACAAAAGGCATATTAAATTTCACTCATCGTTTGTTCGTAATACTTCTTGTCTGTGTTCATCGACAGTTTCACCGGGCACTAGTAAGTTCAATGTACAATAACTAAGCCACAAACTCCAAAAGTATAAATAAACTTTATTTACTACTGTTTACACATTGAAAAAGATGGCCAAGTGGCGACAACTCACCAAGAGAGAAATCAAGAATAAATAAATTATATTTACAACAAGGATGAATGTATATATACAAATGATTGACAATGGCAAAGTAGAAATATAAATTAAAGTTTTAGTGTGTTAAATACACGTTATTTGAATCACTGAATCATTGTCTTATTGTCTTATTGTCTTATCTTAAATAAGAAGTAGAATGATCGGTTTAAATCAAATTGAATATCTGTGCTAATTATAGCTCTATCAAAGTTGTATTATATCCAAGTTTATGACAAGAGAGATGCTTTTAATTTTGATACTGTTTATTATCCCCATTTAGATGGGGATGTTTCCCGAGCAACTTCTTATGGTGTCTATGTGTCTCAACTTATTCGTTTTTATGACGTTTTTATGAGCTTGTACTCGAGTTGAGGACTTTAATATTCATAATATTTATATAACTAAAAAGCTACTCCATCAGGGCTACCGTTACCATAAACTTCGTAAAACCTTTGCAAATGTTTTATTATCGTATCCCTGATATTCTTTCAAATATAAAAGTAATTTAAGAACTCTTCTGCGACAAGGACTTATCACAACCTGACTTCTGTGGTGACGTGATTTACAAACTTCGTAAGATCCTTGGTCATGATCACTTTCATACTATCTTTGTTAAACTTGTTAAAAGGCTTATAAAAAGAAGTTATGACCATATCATTTTGAATCGCACTGCATGATTGGTAGTGGACCCATTTACAGCTCGCCACTATGCTTTCCTCTTTAATTGTGCGATGACCGAACAGGTTGTGGACCCTATGATGACGTCTACCTAAAGCCCAAAAGGACGGTGACCTTTGATGTTTGTCTACAATCCTGTCTAGTCGTGTTCTCAATGGTTTGTTCTCTTGTTGCTCTGGCTTCTGTCAAGTCAATGAGTACCTTCTTTGTGGCATTCTAGGCTATTGCTTTTTGTATTTATATATACACGAGCATCTTTGTGTTTTACTTATATTGCCTTGTTGGTTAGAGAATAGTTCATGGCGGGGACTTCTTTATTTGCACTGTTCCGTTTCATTGGTATGACAGTAAGGTAAGTGTGAGGTTTGGTGCACCCTATACTTCACTTTCGCGAATCTCCTCTAACCAATATCAATTATGCCAGCACGCACGTCCATTATTGGCGATGGCATTTCCTGTTCGACTTTAATACTTATTTTCAGTCGCGTTATCCTACTTCCGCTGATGTAATCCTATCTCGCTCCGTATATCTGTGACTAATCGTAACACTAGGCTCTCTTGCCTAGCGCCGCACTCCCTCGTGACTAATGCCCGGTCAAGTCGCCCATATAGCGAATGATGTGGTTACCGCGTCATGTGACGCCGTTCCCACCCACGACTTCGTAGACCACGCTCTACATCTGCTTCTGCAGAGTGTATTCTAAAAGCAGTAGCTGGTTCTTGAACTTAGTGGCGCTATGTAGTTTTCCCGCATAAAAGATTGGTTCCCAACCTCACTAGTTTAATACACGGCGTCCACAACATGTTAGTGAACAGATTGACATTCATGTATTTCTCCTTACATATATGCTTTTATTGTACTATTAATTATATGCAGATCTATATATGTTTTTTATATCATAATGTGTCGTATATTAGATAATGAAAAAAAATGTGTAACTTAAGATTTGGGAGCAAAATAAACACATTTGCAATAGTGATGAAAAAACGTTTCGCCCAAAGATATCTGCATATGGTGTGTGATAATAAAGCAAGAATAACTGTTTATATTTTTGTCTTACAACATATGAATAAAATGCTTATTTGGATAATTTATAGAATACGAGAGAACTGTACTATTAACTGTCAGTTTCTTAATATTGCGATTAAGTTCGCACTTTTACTTCAACATTTATATTTTTGACTTAAAACGAAACATACGGTCATAATACAATTGAAAACACAGTTTTAAACAAGTATGCTATGCATTCAGTGGGATTATTTGGTTTAACTCCATGGCAATAGAAACATATATGTTTAAAATTGGAAAATAGTATGCAGCTAATTCAAAATGTAATTTAAAGCGAACCGCGTGAAATTGGAAATTATTTTTAAATGAGTACGTTCTAAATGATAGTTAACATAATTAAATCACGCATTGTTTTTTGATAATCACTTCCGCTGAAAAATAAAATCTTAAACAAAAGTGTTACGTTATAAGTTGATCATCTCATGTACATGCAATGAGGTTTTCATAAAGCTGTGTATTTCACTATAATAAAAGTTAAATCAAGTATGTGTAGCCTTTGAATTGTACCAGGTCAGAAACCGATAGTGTGGTGGAGAGGACATCATACTGCACATATAACTATATCTCATTTTACCTATTCAATTCCAAAATCTGGCTTTTAAACTCTCTCATTCGATAGTAACCGACTAATACCAACTAACAACGAGACTCGTTCTGCTGGTTAATATAAAACAATTGTATATTTCAGACAACCGCAGCGTGTCCTGTATGTAGACTGTTTGCCAATAAGACTCAATCAGACTCGGCAAAATACACTATGTTGCGATTTAAAAAAGACAATTTTTAAGTTTAATCCACCAAGACTATGTAAGTGTAAATGCATCTGACTTGGGTGTGAATGATGTAAGCAAAAAACACGGAAAAGGGGTAGTCACACTATTGTGGAAATGATGTTTCGAAGGCAAAAACGAATGTCGTAAAACAAGTTAAAGGAAAACGGTTACGGAATATCAATTGTCAGCATACTGGCAGTAGGTATCGCGTAATATTAAAACGACGTTTAAATATATGGAACCTTCAACGCATACCAACGGATGGATCACCATAGACATGCTATATGACAGCATTTGTGATGTTTTATTTAAAGTTTCCAAACGTTCATTTCCTAAATCAAAAGATCGACCGTACTTAATACGGCGGAGGGGGATATAGTAATGCCCTCTGTCCGTCCTTCGATCCTTCAGTCCGTACGCCCGTCCCATTTCGTGTCGGCTCTATAACTAACAAACTACTACAGGGACTGTAATGCAATTTCACACAATGACAGAGGGCAATGGTTGGAAGTGCAGAGAGCAAGAAACATAAATCTGTCTTCATTTTAATAAGAGTTATTGCCATTTGTATTTTATACTTATAAATCGTGTCCGCTCAAAAACCCAAAAACTACTAGATGGACTGAAATGAAATTTCACACAATGATAGAGGGCAATGAGAGGAATTGCTGAGTGAAAGAACCATAAATTTGTCTTCATTTAAAATAGTGTTATTGCCCTTTGTAATTTTATACTTATGGCACGAAAGTTTTGTTTTGTACAAAGGACATACATCAGAAGTTTTCTATGTACATTGGTACTAGACAAGGTGGCATTAGCTTGCCTTTCCATAAGCTTCATTGACGATTTTATAAAAGAAACTGGAAGACCTGCATGTAGGTTTTTGTATTAAAGGCGTTCAAAAACTGTGAACAGTATCAGCAGATGACATGACATTAAGGACGCTTACAAAACACAGCATGTATCGAAGGATGGAAACGTGTTACACATATTCGTGTAAGTGGGTATTCGAGTACAATGCGTCTAAATCAGCAAATGGTATGCAACGAGTCGAAAAGCAATAAAACAATTCTTCTAGAATTTGGAAAGTAGGAAATGATTTCGTCAATGAAGTTATAACCATAGGTGTTACACTTAATAAGTATTTGAATTGCTCTGTAAACATTATAGATGCAATGGCAAACTTGAGTCTAGGTTGCTGTGGTGTTCATGCCGATCGGGGTATTCATTGACGGCGCGCCATGAGCGCGCAGCCTATATTTGTATTTGATTTTTGATTTTTGATGCTGCATATGGAGGAGCACGTGACATTTGACATTTGGAGGAGCACGTGATTAAAAATGTTGAAGGCAAAATACTGGCTAAAATGTCGGGGTAAACGACCGGCCAACGTGTTGTTGTAATGAAATTGCTGTATTGAAATTGGCGCCATGTCATAGGTCCATATATTAGGTAACTATTATAGGTTATTTAACATGGTTCTGTACAATACGGAGATATATTTGGACGAGTACACAGCTGGAAAAGTCATATTGGACGAGCCGTTAGGCGAGTCCAATATGATTTTTTCCAGCTGTGTACGAGTCCAAATATATCCCGTATTGTACAGAACCATGTTAAGTAACCTTTTTATTCTATACCTTTATTTTAACCAATCATTTATAATTCGGATATAACTTTCGTTTGTTTCATGCTTTCAAGCAAGTCGCTATGAACATCGAAAGCACAATTGCATGTAGGTCTATGTATTTTATATATTGTGTTCGACATGGCTTACTCTCAAGCTTTATTTGCTTGAAAGAATGCCCATTTCTCCGTTGTCAACAGTGATTAAATACTACCGAAGGTCAGTTTCAAACAATGATATATTATGCTAGTTTTTTGTGTTTTTTTTTTGTTATAAAGGAAAATTAAATAAAAATATGTGCAATAGATAGGTTTTCATTACTTGACAACAATTTATGGTTAGGTAATGACAGAAGCCTGTCGGTTCTGATTTTTATTCGGACCTTTTCACGCGTTTCGGTCTTTATCATAGGTTTAACATGGAACCTGTGAAGCGTACAATACGAACAAAATACGGGATATTTTGTACGCGCGTGCGTCCCGATACGGAAATATATTGTACGGTCACATGACTCGAAAGAGCGTCTACGATTGGATGTATAAATTAGGTATAGAATAATTACCGATATACAACTTTGAAACTTTATTCAGTTGTTCTAAATCATAACATGACCCAGCATATCAGGTTTCATAACTCTGTGCTACTTTCTGCAAAAGTTATGCCCTTTTTTTAACTTAGTATATTCGTTAAGTTTTCCGTTAAGGTCCACTTTTTCGCCAGTATTTTTTTGGAAAAAAAGACGACTTATTGTCATCCCTTGATCGGCGTCTGCGTATTTGGTTAAGTTTTATGTTAAGGTGCACTTCTTTCAGTAACTATAACAGATACAGTTTTGAAACTTTGCTTGAGCATGCTATTTCCTGACGCAGGCCATGCAATACTGGTTTCCACCCAGGAAAATCTCATGATCAGCCCTACGTGGCACACACCTATGACAAAAATCAGTGTCAAACATTCAAAAAACCAAACTGTATGATATCTTACCACTACAAACCTCTTCTTCCGAATACATGTCCACCTACCCCAGCCATTTGTCATAGTACACATTTCACTGATCATATCAGCTTATTTGTTTTACTTAATTCAAACTACCTCAACATTCTAAAAATCTTCATAACATTCTAGAAATATATATCATCAGCAATTAATACAAACATTTAAATATGTTTTGATATCTTAAGTATGTGCCTTTTTTTCTCAAGTTACTATTGATTACTGTTGCCATGTAACTGTTTATACTTTTTAAAATATTTCTACATTTTTATATAATAGAAATTTGCATATATATACACATGTGTGTTTCCTCCTTTTGAAAACATTCTGCGCCGCCCTGACGCTTTGCATCAGTTTCTTCTTGTCCATCTACTGCTAAAAAATAAATAAAACAATTGTGTTAGCAAGAAGGTTTATTCGGTTCCGAGCTGTAGTATAATTTGTCTGATAGCGATATTTAATTTCTTGAAATAAGTCATCGATTCTGTGTAAGATTTATGTTGTCAATTGGTAAAGAACTAGAACAGAATTATATTGCTTTGGGGCCTATAGGGTTAAATTCCCTGTAGTCAGAAATTGACAGAAGAAAACTAACCGTAGCCAGCTATGCGGTGTATCTATTAACTCCAAAATCATCGATATGTTTCTATTTCGCCTATGCTCGTATTTAGAAAATGAAAATACCCAAACTGGATATTTTAAAGATAAAAAAAATGTGTAATTTTGCGAAAGCATAATTGATATTTGAATATCTTGTAAAGTATACAGAAACTGGCAACTTTCCTTCTGAGTTTATACGGAAACGTTACTAAACAAATGTGTTAACATGCGTGAAGAGCTAAATTGGTAGCTCCGAGTTTATGCAGTTGAAATTAATGTTTTCGGTTTTATTCGACTAGTGTTTGGTGAAAGAACTGTACGGCGATTGTGCTAAATTAATCCAAAAATGACCCCTTGTTGCAAAAATGCTATAAATATGTCTAGAATGTACTCATTTAACACAGAAAAACTTTGCTCACTTTGTGGTTTGATATATACTGGTGATGTTAAACCTGCAATGTTTGATTGCAGTTATTTTGTGGAAACTCGTAATGAAGCTGTAAGTCACAATCGCCAATATTTTGGTGAGGAAGTGTTTTATTGGTAACCGGGTTTGCAGATATAGATCGACTCGCCGTTCAGCTTGTTGCTCCGTGTGGAAGGATGATGTCGCTCCTTGGCTATGAATACACATCAGAATACACATCATTCTTAGAGTACAATATAGCTAGTATTAGCAAATCATGGTCTCTATTTATCATTCATTAACTGGGGCGCAAGCGTCCATGATATGAATCGCAAATATGTCTGTTATTATATAATTAGTTCCTGTTCAAATAAACCAAATACTCGAATATTAGATATAATCTAGGTGACTTTTATAATTGCGTTTCTTTCATTATTGTGGCAAATTCATATACGTATATGCTAGTTCATCACATAACATGGCTTCTGGGAGTGCAATAAAGCCATGACTTATTTCTCGTAATACACTAGTGTATTACAGATGCAAATGAGGACCGAATCACTGTGTTTGTATACAGTAAAACATTTAATCCCAATTGTTTGCATAGTATAGCATACGGTACGTTCAGAGGCCTTAAATATTTATCATTATTTGAAATCTTACCTCATAAAATGAATGTTAGTAACGTTAAATTTGGGTTAAGGTGTCGCATTATTTGTAAGGCGAACGCATTTACAGCCGCGTAACGTAGCGACATCATGTAAACAACAAAACGACGTCATGATTTGTCTTACAAATTGCCGCCGTATATAAGGAAAATTGACAACATTAAAGTGAAACTATCACGTCGTAGGTGTGTTATGTTATAAACAGAATCTTACATTTGTGACTGTGTATTATTGACTTTAATAAACTCGTTGGATAAACAGATAGGATACTCGACAAGAGCCTCGTATCCTATCATTTTATCAAACTCGTTTATTAAAATCAATAATACAGTCACTCATGTAAGATCCTCTGTTTCAGGAACAATGTACATATACTTTATTTTATCAAACTCGTTTATTAAAATCAATAATACAGTCACTCATGTAAGATCCTCTGTTTCAGGAACAATGTACATATCCTTTATTTACTAATGTTTGTTTGTTGTTTTTCCTCTCCTTGTTCATGTGTTTCTATGTTTTATTGCATATTCATATACTCTGTACTGTAATTATATGTAAGGTTTGTAGAACTCTCCGCATGCGGAGGATATAAAGAAATAAATCTAAAACTACTGCGTTAACATTTCGTCTATGTGAACTTCAAAACGATATATTGCCATAGTTAGGTACTATCTAGATCATATATACAAGTACATTTGCTACCGCGTTAACATTTTGTCTTACAACGTGTCCATAAAATACATGGTAACTTCAGTATAATTATTATCAGTAAATAGTAACGACACCGATCAAATTGTTTTGGTTTGTTTATACACATTGCTGATTTTACATTGCACGAAAAATACAGTTCAGCATATGTTAGAATAAGGAAGAATAGTCGAAACCTTGATGATCCTTTGAACAACATTCAGACATTCAAACACAGTGTTTGGGACGATAGCATACGTTTTATATCTAGACGATAATACCACGGTATTAACTTCAATTAAACGGATAAAATAATAATTCACAATGAGCATTGGCGTGGACAGAATGCGTGTAGTATTTGACAGGTACATTCATTAAAAAAGAGTATGAGAGTTGACCTTTGGAAACGGCCAAACACGATAAATACGAAATATTGCAGTCTCGGTTTCATTGAGACTGTTCAAGAAATATCCAAATAGCCAAGCACAAAACCCAGTTAAACATGGTGAAAATAGTAAGAGAAATATAGGGAGAAATATGGAAATAGCCGAACACAATAAGTATACACAAATATTGCAGTCTCGGTTTGGTTGAGACTGTTCACGAACGGTAGTGAACAAATCTAGCTACCGTTCACTCTCTCTAGCCCCGGGCTGAGCAGGACTCAATATTTAAAATGTCAATAGTATGAGTCTGACTCTTCGAACATGAACTCATGTCACCACTATCAACCCGATTTGAAAACAATTACATTCAAAGAAGAGCTTTGGAACTGCTACACCTTGTATTCTCCGAAGCACTCACGTTTTGTTGAATGAAAATCCCTGGTCATATGTGGTGTTATTCAGGAGTGTTCTTGAGTAGTAATAAATACTGAAAATGGGATCCCTTGGAAGCAAAAACACAAACTGGATATAAAAGTAGCAGACTCGGTGTTATTGAGTCTGTTCATGAGAGATAATGTAAAGTGCAACACCACACACGCCTCCTAGCACCGGCTTAAGCGATATTCTACTTTAAAGCTACACATATTGGGTTTGAGGATCTCAAAGGACCAGTAAGTAATAACACTACTTATTTGTAGTCGGGACAACCTTTTACGGCCGCCACACAGCACTAAACAAACAAATTAGGTTGGTTATGTTGAAGAACTCTTCTCTAAGTAAGAAGCTGACACAAGACTGCTATTGTATGTTCATTGTGTAGAAAACATGGGTGCAACACATGCAGTTAATACGAGTCCAGATACAATACAAAAAGCGTGCATACTGATATGCACCAGCTCATACTATTCAACAAACAGTCGAAAATACATGTTCTTTTCACACTGTATACTGTAATAAACGTAGCGACACATGCACATGTTTAACTTCTGCTAGGAAAGTAATGGTGAGAGATGCACAGCAGTTCCAAGGTGTTCCAAGGTGTTTAGGAAAATAGTGTATTACAGATGCAAATGAGGACCGAATCACTGTGTTTGTATACAGTAAAACATTTAATCCCAATTGTTTGCATAGTATAGCATACGGTACGTTCAGAGGCCATAAATATTTATCATTATTTGAAATCTTACCTCATAAAATGAATGTTAGTAACGTTAAATTTGGGTTAAGGTGTCGCATTATTTGTAAGGCGAACGCATTTACAGCCGCGTAACGTAGCGACATCATGTAAACAACAAAACGACGTCATGATTTGTCTTACAAATTGCCGCCGTATATAAGGAAAATTGACAACATTAAAGTGAAACTATCACGTCGTAGGTGTGTTATGTTATAAACAGAATCTTACATTTGTGACTGTGTATTATTGACTTTAATAAACTCGTTGGATAAACAGATAGGATACTCGACAAGAGCCTCGTATCCTATCATTTTATCAAACTCGTTTATTAAAATCAATAATACAGTCACTCATGTAAGATCCTCTGTTTCAGGAACAATGTACATATACTTTATTTTATCAAACTCGTTTATTAAAATCAATAATACAGTCACTCATGTAAGATCCTCTGTTTCAGGAACAATGTACATATCCTTTATTTACTAATGTTTGTTTGTTGTTTTTCCTCTCCTTGTTCATGTGTTTCTATGTTTTATTGCATATTCATATACTCTGTACTGTAATTATATGTAAGGTTTGTAGAACTCTCCGCATGCGGAGGATATAAAGAAATAAATCTAAAACTACTGCGTTAACATTTCGTCTATGTGAACTTCAAAACGATATATTGCCATAGTTAGGTACTATCTAGATCATATATACAAGTACATTTGCTACCGCGTTAACATTTTGTCTTACAACGTGTCCATAAAATACATGGTAACTTCAGTATAATTATTATCAGTAAATAGTAACGACACCGATCAAATTGTTTTGGTTTGTTTATACACATTGCTGATTTTACATTGCACGAAAAATACAGTTCAGCATATGTTAGAATAAGGAAGAATAGTCGAAACCTTGATGATCCTTTGAACAACATTCAGACATTCAAACACAGTGTTTGGGACGATAGCATACGTTTTATATCTAGACGATAATACCACGGTATTAACTTCAATTAAACGGATAAAATAATAATTCACAATGAGCATTGGCGTGGACAGAATGCGTGTAGTATTTGACAGGTACATTCATTAAAAAAGAGTATGAGAGTTGACCTTTGGAAACGGCCAAACACGATAAATACGAAATATTGCAGTCTCGGTTTCATTGAGACTGTTCAAGAAATATCCAAATAGCCAAGCACAAAACCCAGTTAAACATGGTGAAAATAGTAAGAGAAATATAGGGAGAAATATGGAAATAGCCGAACACAATAAGTATACACAAATATTGCAGTCTCGGTTTGGTTGAGACTGTTCACGAACGGTAGTGAACAAATCTAGCTACCGTTCACTCTCTCTAGCCCCGGGCTGAGCAGGACTCAATATTTAAAATGTCAATAGTATGAGTCTGACTCTTCGAACATGAACTCATGTCACCACTATCAACCCGATTTGAAAACAATTACATTCAAAGAAGAGCTTTGGAACTGCTACACCTTGTATTCTCCGAAGCACTCACGTTTTGTTGAATGAAAATCCCTGGTCATATGTGGTGTTATTCAGGAGTGTTCTTGAGTAGTAATAAATACTGAAAATGGGATCCCTTGGAAGCAAAAACACAAACTGGATATAAAAGTAGCAGACTCGGTGTTATTGAGTCTGTTCATGAGAGATAATGTAAAGTGCAACACCACACACGCCTCCTAGCACCGGCTTAAGCGATATTCTACTTTAAAGCTACACATATTGGGTTTGAGGATCTCAAAGGACCAGTAAGTAATAACACTACTTATTTGTAGTCGGGACAACCTTTTACGGCCGCCACACAGCACTAAACAAACAAATTAGGTTGGTTATGTTGAAGAACTCTTCTCTAAGTAAGAAGCTGACACAAGACTGCTATTGTATGTTCATTGTGTAGAAAACATGGGTGCAACACATGCAGTTAATACGAGTCCAGATACAATACAAAAAGCGTGCATACTGATATGCACCAGCTCATACTATTCAACAAACAGTCGAAAATACATGTTCTTTTCACACTGTATACTGTAATAAACGTAGCGACACATGCACATGTTTAACTTCTGCTAGGAAAGTAATGGTGAGAGATGCACAGCAGTTCCAAGGTGTTCCAAGGTGTTTAGGAAAATATGACTACCTTTTCTTTTGAGTAATGACATACACAGAAGGTTATGAACACGTTTTGAACATTACAAATACTGAACCAATAACATTGCCACCAACGTACGGCAGTTTTCTCTTTCAATTGCTCGATGTATCAACCAAAAGCACGGTCGATTTTTTTTGTGATGGAGGCAGACCACTAACTTTTCCTGGGTAGAACCAGTATTGTACACCTCCCGCCATCGTAAGAATCGACACTTACTCACTTAAAAGACGAGCTTCCAGTGGGATTCGAACCCGCAGCGGTGAGAGGCGATAAGGTTTAGAACGCAACCTCGTTAACCCCTCGGCCACGAAGACGACAACACAAACATAAAATGGTTGACAATAGGGATACCACCTTGGAACGGTCATTGGCTAAATGGGTCGTTGGGGGTTTAAACCAGGTTCAAACAAGTCATGCTATTCCTAGCTATCATGATTCTTCTCAGTATGTGAGGTGAATTTGAACGACGATCTAAAGTCAATATTTCACTACGTGACCCCGTAAGCGTTAGCTCCATAGACTGCTACAAAGCGTTTAAATATAAACGACTGTAGAAGTCCGCCATTATGTTTACCTGTTTGTTTTATAGGCGTAGCCATTTTAACAGTTTATAGATATCCCGCCACCTTCCTTTATGTAAGTGACGCGTCTGCATTATGTAAACAATATTGAGTGAAATCCCAATACATGTATATGTTTTTATAGAACGTCGATCAGACGCTTGGTCACGATCATAGTTGGAATGCGCTTTATTCAGCCGTAAATTCGGTCTTAGACTGTCGGTTGTCATTGGCAATATGTCGTACACTGCTTCGCAGCATGACTCGAATGTAATACGCAGGTTTCCATATTGGTTACGTCATACTAGCGTGACGCGCGTCAGATTCACGCCAAAACGAATTTGCATTCAAAATCAGTTATCTTCAACATTTTGCAATGTCATTTAGCCGATTGCTCCATCTATAGTTTATTTACGTGAAAGTAGTGATAAAACCTTCATCTGTATTGTAAATAACAAATATGCAACGCAAATCATACATCAACACGTGTAGCAAGCGGCCATAATGTTTATGTAGCAACGGCTTAGCAACAGTGCACTATTTTCTGTGCCGTTGCCTTCCGGCAAACAGAATGTTAAGATTTTGAACATACCGAAGCGCCGGGATACACACGAGGCTGGATCCCGAGGAATGACGGGATTAGCCGAGCGTTCACGATTGTGTCGGTTGTATGAGTGAAACGGTATATGCGCAGTGAAGCAGTCTATTAGCTCCAATGATAAGAAGCGAAGTCTTCCAAAAGTATGGTAAACGGCAATCGAAACACCTCGCCTATTAGTCTGGAATCGTTCCTCTACTGCGATCGCTGAGAGTAGCGAGCGCAGTAGGGGAAGCGTACCAGACTACTCGCCGATATACTATTTCCGAAGCTTGCCGGTAGCTAGCGCATTAAGGAAAGGGCACCAGACTACTCGCTGATATACTATCTCCGTAGACTGGTCCCCGAAAATCCGGAAATCCGCGAGTATTTACGAGTGGGGGACTTATTACATGTGCATTCTTATACTACTTTGTTGCTTTTACATTCCACTGTTTGTGATATGTATATTTTTTGCGCTAATTTCATTACTGTCTTGACAGGGATCTTTTGAAATAAAACATATTAATTTAACCCTATTTTCGGAACTAACATGTGGCTTTGGTTTTGCTTACTTCAGGTGTAACTGCAAAACTCGAAAACCTGTACGATTTGTAAAGACATTTGCACTTGTCCTGGCTTCATCCATGTTACTGTTTCTCTTTCTCAAATTTAAGTTTTTCAACAATATTATATCTTTATGCTTGCCATCTTCTAATGCATTTGTTTTGTTTATCTTTTTATTACTGTTTTCAGTTCTCTTGTTTACATTCTTTAATTCAGTCCCGTGTTTTAGGGTCAATGCAGATCCCGTTGGAGGAGTAGGCAGAGGGATAGAACCAAATTCATGTTCATTTTATCATTTTTTGTTCATGCTCATTAAAGGTCTTCATCATGACCCCTACGTTGTTTCAGGTGCCATCTCGCTCAAATCACTAGAGCAGTGGCAGAAAAACAATAAACGTGGCTCCAGCGTAAATGGAGTGTCTACAATAGACTTTGCAGCAACTCTGCAGTTCTGCAGGTGGAAAGTTCTAGGCCCATTCTCCATATTTTATATCGATGTACATGAAGGATGAGCCTGGCATGTTCATTCCTGTTAGGCGCTATATAACCTTCAGTGTGTTAGTGCGCCTTAAAACCCAATTTAATTGAATTAATTCAGATTTGATATGTACATGTAACAACAAATATAACGTATTATTTTCTAACTTTAAATTACAGCACACCACTGTATCATTTTGTACTACTATCTTTTCAATACATACCTGACTCGATCTACCTTGACATGTTACAGTTCTTTACTTTTCATTACTATACTTCAACAAAGTTATTACATGTGCATCGTTAGACTCGTCTGTTACTTTTATATTCCACAGTTTGTGATATGTATATTTTTGTATACCTCAATGCCTTTTTTGCATAACTTTCATTAATGGCACAACAGTTTTTTAAAAAGGCATATATGGCCTGTTTTGCGAACAAATATGTCACTTTGGTTTAACAAAATTCAGAAGTAACTGCAAAACTCGCAAATTTGTACAGTTTTTAAAGAAATTGGAATTAATCTCTCGACAGGAATCTTTTAAAAAAGACATATTTGCCCTGTTTTGGCAACAAATATGTGCCTTTGCTTTTTCAGGCCCATAATCCATGTTACCAACATTTCATGTTATGTCATTTCTTATTTGTAATTTACATGCATGTTCATTAACCAATAAATACAACAACTTTAATCTTGTTTTATGTTTTTCAGACATACCAAATAAAACTCATTACCACAGAATAAAGTTACCCACATAATGTTTATCTATCACTCTGTCATTGTCCCTATTCCCTTCTTATAACTTAAAACTTACATAAAAAAGCTCTAGAACGAAGCATTTTGGAAAGCTAAAACTTGTATTAAATTCTCAAATTCAATCTATATTTATTTTGTTCTGCAGCATCACCACCCCATCGCCCCCTACCACCACCACAATGTACCCTTACACAGCATCAGCTGTCCACCAGCATGCATGGGGCCTGGATGCAGCCCTGAGTCTTAATGGCATCCCTGTGTTTTTTAATAGGTTTATAGTGTGATTGAATGATTTTATGCGCTGGAAAATGTTTATCCTTACTTCTGACTATAAATATATAATTCATTATTGGCGGCGTGCCCTGAGCGCGCATACTGTATTTGTATTTGCTTTTTGATGCTGCATATATGGAGGAGCACGTGGCATATGGAGGAGCACGTGATTAAAAATTTTGGGGGTAAAAGACTGGCCAAAATGTTGGGGGTAAAGGACTGGCCATAAGATCGTGTTGTTGTATTGAAATTGCTGTATTGAAATTGTCGCTATGTCATAGGTCCATATATTAGGTAACTATTACAGCTACAACTTTGAAACTTTATACAGTTGTTCTACATCATAACATGACCCAGCATATCAGGTTTCATAACTCTGTGCATTTTTCTGCAAAAGTTATGCCCCTTTTTGAACTTAGTATATTGGTTAAGGTCCACTTTTTAGCCTGTATGTTTTTGGAAAAAAATACGACTTATTGTCATCCCTTGATGGGCGTCCGAATATTTGGTTAAGTTTTATGTTAAGGTGCACTTCTTTCAGTAACTATAACAGATACAGCTTTGAAATTTTGCTTGAGCATGCTATTTCCTGACGCAGGCCATGCAGTACTGGTTTTCACCCAGGAATATCTCATGATCAGCCCTACGTGGCACACACTACAAACCACTTTTTCCGAATACATGTCCACCTACCCTCAGTCATTTGTCATAGTACACATTTCACTGATCATATCAGCTTCTTTTTTATATTTGTTTTACTTAATTCAAACTACCTCAACATTCTAAAAATCTTCATAACATTCTAGAAATATATATCATCAGCAATTAATGCAAACACTTAAATATGTAAATATGTAAATATGTAAAACATCTCCCCGTGCTACGAATCAGTAGTGTTATTTTTTACTGGTCCTTTGGGACCAACGAGCCTAATATAGGTGGCTTTGAAGTAGAATACCGCTTAAGCCGGTCCTAGGGGACGTGAGAAGTGTTGCTTCTTTCATTACTTCTCATGAACAGACTCAATAAAACCGAGACTGCTGCTTTATTCTCTTAATTGTGTTAGTTGCTCTCAAAGGATCACCTTTATCAGTACTTATTGATGTCTTAAGTTTGTGCCTTTGTTCTCAAGTTACTATTGCTTACTGTTGCCATATAACGTTTTATACTTTTTAAAATATTTCTACATTTTTGTTGTTATATATATAAAAATTTGCAAATAAATACACATGCTTGTTTCCTCCTTTTGAAAACATTCTGCGCCGCCCTGAAGCTTTACATCAGTTTCTTCTTGTGTACATTTTCATTCAATTGTATACCATGACGTTGGCATTTAATAATAGTTACTGAAAAGGGGATCCCTTGGAAGAAACAAACACAAACAAGGGAGAAGAAGTATACTCCGTTTTATTTAGTTATTTTATTTAGAGGTAATAAGATGCAACTCTTCTTACGGCCCTAATCACCGGCTTAATTTATTCTAAATTACGCTTTTTGTTTTCCCTGATCATGTTTTTGTTTTCTAATTAAAGAAATGAGAAAAAATGTTCCTATATAAATTACAGCATCCAAGCGCAATAGCACCGTAGATCCGCACTGTAAAAACAAATAGAAAACTAACTATACAATGAAAACGACAATACACAACAGAAAGAGTGGTGAAGACAGGGTTGACGACAGGGAACGGTCAGTAGGCAATATGGTCCACTGGTTAGCTTAATTTTGTATTTATTTCATTATTCGTCAGTTTTGCGCAAAATAACCTCTATGTTTGTCGACGTGCCGTAAAACACAATTCGATTCCATACTCGCTGTTATCCTGTCTTCAGCGCTCAAATTGACAAGACAGTGTAAATAAAAGTACATCCCATCAAAAGGAAATCTTTAACTTTTATAATAAAATCCACATCCACAAAATTTAGGAAATGTTATTGTAAAGAGATATAAAAAAAACATAATTAGAAACACCTCAGGATGTATTCGGAATTGTACTGAACAACCACAGCAGTTGCAATCGAAGAGAAAACCAATCTAGGGTACGACCAGAAAACCCGATGGACGAAGGTTCAAGCACCAACTTCCCCTTTTCAGGGTTTCAGAAGGTCCCACGAGGTTGTCCGGTCATCGCACAAGAGGAAAGTGATGCGTAGTGACTGACTGTAGAGGGGTCAATCACCAAACATGAAGTGCCTTGTAATACTAAACGTAATTTTGAGAAAGCTCTACGTAGATTATGATAACGAAAACCTTGTTGAAGAAGTTTACTTTTAACAACTTGATTGCGACAATTGAAATCCTTAATATCGTTACATGCCTTAGAAAAACGAATGAGCTGGGAGATATAAACCCCGTATGATGTAGCACGAGGTACATCCCCAACTAAATGTGGATAGTTAACGATATCAAAGTTAGTCATCTCGCTTATCACAGATTTTAGTATATATGTAATCTCTTTCATAACAGTATAAAAAAAATCTGCGACAAGCGGGGCACAGTTAGTACCCACAGGAATATCAACAACCTGGCGTTAAACGGTTTCATCTTCAGTTCATCTTTAAAAGCAATATGTCGTGGTCGTGGATTTGGTTTGTGATAATCGCCTACAATTTCAGTATATATATTCATGCAAAAAGAAAGACATATTATCCAAAAGAAACAAATCAAATTACATTACTTGTTTACATATCCAGTGTATGTTACGATACATTTTACAGTTTCGCCGTTTAAAATCTTAAATATGTTTTTTTAATATCTCAACTGATGATTTTGCGTTACGTAGTAACAAACAGTAATATAATGTTGGATATACTGGTGTTATCAATATAATGTTGGATATGCTGGTGTTATCAATATAATGCTGGATATGCTGACGTTATCAATATTGCAGGGCTGGTGTTTGGTTATCTCCTCTTCGTTTGTTTGGTAGATCTGCGGCATATTGGACACTCCGCTTTCGTCTGAAATAGAAAGAAAGATAAAAATATCGGACAGGGAAAGCAGCATTCAAGGACGACAGTCAACCACAAAACACAAAAACAAACACGCAAGCAGACAAACGAGTAGGCAAAAGTAATAAAAATGCAAACAACATCACAAACACAAAAGGGTTGACAATAGGGCTACCGCCTTGGTCAGTGGCAACAAAGGCCACTGGGGATTTAAACCGGTCTAGGGTGAACCAAACCCCACACTTACCCTACTGTCATCCCATTAAAACAGGACAGTGTAAATAAAGACATCACCGCCATGATCTAATCTCTAACCAACAAGGCAGCATCAATAGGCAATATAAGTAAAACACAAATATGCTCGTGTAAATATAATACAAAAAACAATAGCCTAGAAAGCCACAATGAATGTACTCAATGACTTGGCAGATCAACAAGAGAATAAACCATTAAGGGCACGACAAGAAAGATCATAGATAAACATCAAACGCCACCGTCCCAATGGGCTTTAGGTAGGCGTCATCATAGTGTCCCCAGCCTATCTGGTCATCGTACAATTAAAGAGGAAAGCATAGTGGCGAACTGTAAAAGGGTCCACCACCAAGCATGCAGTACGTTGCAAAATGATAGGGTCATAACCTCTTTTGATAAACTTTTTAACAAGTTTAACAAAGATAGTATGAAAGTGATCATGACCAAGAATCTTACGAAGTTTATAAATCACATCACCATAGAAGTCAGTTTGTGATTGTCCTTGTCGCAGAAGAGTCCTTAAATTACTTTTATATTTGGAAAGAAGATCAGGGTTACGATAATAAAATTTTGCAAAGGTTTTACGAAGTTTATGGTAACGGTAACCCTGATTGAGTAGCTTTTTAGTTATACAAAGATTACGAATATTAAAGTCCTCAACTCGAGTACAAGCTTCTTGAAAAACGAATAAGTTGAGACACATACACCCAATAAGAAGTTGCTCGGGGAACATCCCCAAACAAGTGGGGATAATTAACAATGTCAAAATTAAAATCATCTCTCTTGTCATAGATTTTGCTAATTATTTCACCAATTTCAAGCGAGAGATCGAAATCAAGAAAAGAAGTGTTATTATGAGATGTACATATGTAATATGTTCTGTTTTAGTTGAGCGCTCAAATATAAAATATTATTGTTGTTTCAAATTATAATCTATAGACATGGCGTATAATTTATTTTATATAATATATATGGATGTTACACAGTCAATACTTGATGTATTTCCAAGCATATCGAGTAATATAAAGTCAGAGTTTAAATGGTATCATATTTGTCTAGCATTTAAATGTTAGACTTTGTAAATGGTATTATATTGTCTATTTCATAACTGAGAGGTGTGGTGCACCCTGAACCTGGTTTAAACCCCCAGTGGCCTGTTTTGCCACTGACCGTTCCAAGGCGGTTGCCCTATTGTCAACCCTTTTGTGTTTGTGATGTCTTATTTGGCCTTTTATTCATCTTTAAAATTGTTCTTTGTTTCTGTGTGTGTTTGTGGTTGACTGTCGTCCTTGAATGCGGCTTTTCATGTTCGATTTTTATATCTGTATTTATTATACATGCGAAATACATATAACAATAGAGGGACTAGTGACATAATTTACATTCGCCGTGAAGTGTTTGACTTCTAGGCGAAAGAAGAATATATTTTGAGAGGTTAGCGACACATAACATTGCGGCAATTGTTGGCTTTAAAGTCAATGCAATTGTTGTATAATACCTGCGTAAGTTTGTTCTTATATCATGAACATATCTACCTATTAGGTAGGTTGGTTCGAACAATAAGGGTTTCCTGAGGCAGATGCGACATATCAGAGAAACTGGCATTTGTATCTTACTTGGTACACTTCAAACAGCAGATTGCCAAGAGGACATTCTAATTCAGCAATTCCCCCAGACAGTCCAAGGAACCGCTGATGGTTAGAGCTGTATTGGTTGGGTGAAATTCCATTTAGCAACGTGCTTTCCGGGTTGGTCAGACGCTTAAAAATTAAAGAAATCTGGTAAATATTCCTTATTACCTTTTATCTATTAGTGTTTAACTTTGCTATCAGTATCAATACGTTACCATTTTTACTCGTGTTTTTCCTAGCCAATATCCAAAACGTAATGACAGTAGTAGATGTAGATCTTTAGTTCTATTGATATATCACGCATTTGCATTTTCTAAATAAAGTTGTAACAAAAACATATTCTGAAATAATCAATAAGGCAAATGTTTATAACGATTGGCAACTTCTTTTAAACAAAATAATTTCCCCATTAACGAATTCAGTTTGTTTAAATTAATGGCGTTTTACGTCAATTTCGCACATGTTAGACCATATATAACTATTGATTTTTGTGTTTAGAGGTAGACCACCCCAACCTTCCTGGGTAGAACCAGTACCGCATACCTCCCGCTATCCGTAAGAATCGAGACTTTCTCACATGACACGTCGAGCTCCCAGTTGGGATTCGAATCCGTAGCGTTGAGCGGTGAGAAAGTTTTAGACGTAGCGTCATTACTAGTCACGGAGACGCTTTGAGAAAACGAAAGTACTTATAGTTACCTTTAACCAAGTCTCTATACATCCGCAATGGTACCTATGGAAACACGGCAAGGTACGTAAATTGTCATTTAACTCAAATTCACATTTGCATATGGAACACATATTACTGTCACTATTACTAGAATCGCATGGACCGTTGTACTTGTAGGTTGGCAATCTGTCTATTTCTTCTTTTGTCATATTGTTTGTTTTAACAGGTCCTTGACGTTCTTCTAGTTGCCAATTAGCCTGAAATAAATTAGCATCGAAATATTAAAAGAACTACCATCTGTATTCTCATTAATATTTTTGAGAATTACATTTTTTATATACATGCATATATAATTTAGCTGGATTGTTTAAGAAAATGCTAGCTATTCTACTCGCCTTGGCGTCTCCGTCTCCGTCTCCGTCGGCGTTGGTCCGCTTAGAAGAATTCAGTGACATTTCACACATGTATTCACTGTCATAAATGGACCTCAAAGAGACAAGTGCCGTAACTGTAGCATGCATTTAAACATAACTATTCCCCTTCTTTTTACTTAACTGTTTTGTAATTATTTAATTTCTCATCGTATCTCATAAACCGCAAAGAAGTCACACTGACTTAAACATAGCTCATAGTTATGTGCCCTTAATGGTTTATTCTCTTGTTGCTCTGGCTTCTGCCAAGTCATTGAGTACCTTCATTGTGGCTTTCTAGGCTATTGTTTTTTGTATTATATTTACAAGAGCATATTTGTGCTTTACTTATATTGCCTATTGATGCTTCCTTGTTGGTTAGAGATTAGATCATGGCGGGGATTTCTTTATTTACACTGTCCTGTTTTAATGATGGGATGACTGTAGGGTAAGTGTGAGGTTTGGTGACCCTAGAACCGGTTTAAACCCCCAATGGCCTACTTTGCCACTGACCGTTCCAAGGCGGTAGCCCTATTGTCAACCCTTTTGTGTTTGTGATGTCGTTTGCATTGAATATTACTTTTGCCTTCTTGTTTGTCTGTTTGCGTGTTTGTTTCTGTGTTTTGAGGTTGACTGTCCTCCTTGAATGGTACTTTCCCTGTCCGATATTTTTATATTTCTTCATAGAGACAAACAAGTGCCATAGCGCTGTTATGCAGTTTAACAGAATTACGCCTTTTTATTTAGATTTCTTTATACGTATTTAATTTCTCATCATATCTCTGAACCACATCGAAAGAATTATATTAAAGTTATTACTTGTATTAATTGACATAAAATGAAGTCATAGAGACAAATACCAGTATTGTGTTATGTAAATAGGAAGACGTATGCCTCTTTTCAACTTATACCTAAAATAATACGTTGTGCTAATGCTTGCTTATCTGTTTTAGCATTCGTCTGACTTTTTAGGAAATCTATGTAAACACGTGCCTCATGGGGTAGGTTCAAATTTGACCACACAGTCACCTTTTGACAAATTAAAAGAGGAGGCACTAAATGTGTTAACTTAACAAGTTTAGGTCAACCTTTGTATCGCTCAGAACTTTGTCAGATTCACTACTTATAGAAGCTGGCATACATGTAGGTATACACAGAAAGGAGTTGGTGTTTTTATTGCAAAGATGATATGCCTTTTATAACTTACATTGTCTTGTGGTGAATAAGATTGTATTGTGTGTAACCACGGACAAATATAGGTTGTGGACTTTGTGCTACTTTTATCTCTTGTTTGTGTTTGTTGCTTCCAATGGATCCACTTTTCAGTATGTATTTAGTTATTAATCATATTTTAAAGCTCATCAATTTTATTCATCTACCTTGTTCTTTTGATATATTATAACGTTGTTCTGCCATATATAACATTGGTTCAACAAATGTGTGTACATATTGTAAATAGAATGTTTTTGTTTGAGGACCATATATCAGACTGGCTATAAGCCAGATATGTTATCCTCGATAAATAAAGATAATAATAATAAGAAGAAGAATACTATTATTATTATTATTATTATTATTATTATTATTATTATATTGACTAGTAAATTTTGCCGAATCACGCATACATTTATCATACTACTTAATTCAGTATGTCATATCATTCTGTAAAAATAAGTATAAAGGTAGAACAAGAAATGCAGCTTTCACAGAAAACACAGTAAATAAAAAAACACGCGAAGGACAAACATGAATGCCAATGTTAATAAAGAATAAAGACATATGACGTCACAAACACAAAAAAGGTTGTCAATAGGGCTACCGCCTTGGAACGGTCAGTGGCAAATAAGGCCGATAGGAGCTTACACCAGGTTCTAGGGTGCACCAAACCTCACACTTACCCTACTGTTATCCCAATAAAACGGGACAGTGTAAATAAAGAAATTCCGTCATGAACTATTCTCGAACCAACAAGGCAGCATTAAAAGGCAATATAAGTAAAACACAAAGATGCTCGTGTATATATAAATACAAAAAGCAATAGCCTACAAAGTCACAAAGAAGGTACTCAGTGACTTGGCAGAAGTCAGAGCAACAAGAAAATAAGAGGCCCAAGAGGGCCTGTATCGCTCTACTGGCTACCCAAGGGGCGGGGCCCAAATTTGACCCCAGGTTCACCATTTGAACACACATGGTAGAGGATCCAAAAGCTGATAATAAATAAAAAAAGATTAAACCTTTATCTCTTGTAGTTTCAGAGAAGAAGATTTTTGAAGTTCTTCCCTATAACTCTATGTAAAACTTATCCAACAATGGGTGGGGGGAGGTGGGGGTGCGGGGGGAGGGGAATAAATAAAAAAAAAAATTAAAAAAAAAAATTGGGTTAAGAGTGTGCATTACCAAATATATTGAAAAAGGGCCATAACTCCGGTGTTACCTGTTCGATCTGCCTGGTTCTCAAACTCGTTAGCGCTTTCATTGATATCAACAATCTGGCCAGGTTTGGGAAAGATCGAATACAAAATGAAGGTGCTAGAGTGTTCAAAAGGCTGGACATGGCATATTTGAATAATTCGAGGGCATATAAATCTGGAGTTCTTAGTCCGATATAGCTGGTTTTCGAACTTGTCCAAGCTTTCATTGATATTAACAATCCCTTAAAGTTTGGTAAAGACCAAATGGAAAATGAAATGAAGGTGCTAGAGTGTTCACAAGGCAGAATATGGCATTTTACAGAGCAAATCAAGGGCCATAACTCTGCCGTTACTCATTCAATTTGGTTAGTTTTCGACATTTTCCGAGTTTTCATTGATAATAACAATCAGTGCAAGTTTGGTAAAGATCAAATAATAAATAAAGGTGCTAGAGTGTTCACAAGGCAGAAAATGGCATTATACAGAAAAAAAACAAGGGCCATATCTCTGGCGATACTGACCCAACTTTGCTGGTTTTGAAACTTGTCCAAGCTTCAATTGGTAGTAACAATCTGTGCAAGTTTGGTAAAGATCAAATAATAAATGAAGATGTAGAGCGTTCACAAGGAAGGAAATGGCATTTTTCAGAAAAAGACAAAGGCCAAAACTTCGGCTAAGGGCTGGTTTTCGAACTTGTCCGAGCTTTTATTAATATTAACAATCTGTGCAAGTTTGGTAAGGATCAAATAATAAATGAAGGTGCTAGAGCATACAAGGCATAAAATGGCATTTTTCAGAAAAAGACAAGGGCCATAACTCCGGTGTTACAAATCCGATTTGGCTGGTTTTTCGAACTTGTCCGAACTTTCATTAATATAAACAATATATGCAAGTTCGGTAAAGATCAAATAATAAATGAAGGTGCTAGAGTGTTCACAAGGCTTAATATGGCATTTTTTATCAAAACAAGGGCCATAACTTCGGTGAAATTAATCTGATCTCGCTGATTTTCGAACTTATCCGAGCTTTTATTGATATGAAGACACTAGTAAAGTTTCGTAAAGATCCAATTAATAATGAAGGCCCTAGTGTGTTCACAAGGCAAAAGTTAACGGGCGGACGGACGACGGACTGACGGACGGACGACTGACAACTCGTCATCCCATAAGCTCTGGTGGCCTTCGGCCAATAGAGCTAATAAACCATTGAGGGCACGACAAACCAAAGTTCACACTCATAAATTACGACAATATTTTAGATATATTAATCATATACCACGTAGTCATCCACTTCTGCCACTTCAGTTTGAGCTGAACCCTAAAATATATACATAAAAACATTAAAATATATACATAAAAACATTAAAATATATACATAAAAACATGACTAAATGGCTATCGAAAGTATCTATTTCGTAGGAATATCATTTTGAGGATTATCGTTTTAAAATAATATACTGAAGAAGCATGGGGAGGGAAAAACATTTTTTTTAAATATAAAAAGGTTTTGTGTTAATATCTTGCCAATAAGACCGAACAAGTTTATAAATACAAAACAATTTATAAAACATACTATCCCAATATTCATACATACCACCGCAACATTTCGTTGGTTTCGGTCAAAGGGATGATTATTGATATATGGCGTAGGCCTTGGGGTGTGTTCCGTTTTTTGACTAGGAGTTATTTTACGTAAAACCTCTGCAGGTAAATGTATACGACGTACAAGACAACTTGAAGCTCTACCCGCATCAATATCTGCCTAAAAGTATTAATCATTTAATACTAATTGTATCAGAGTTGTCTTACTGTTTGCTTGCATTAACTTTGTACGTTTATAAACTATTGGCTGACGGTAGTATGGAGTTATATAAAACAAAAATACAATATCGTCGCATAAGTGCAAAATAAGTGTTACCCGTCTTTAGTATTTGTAGAACTATACATTAAGGAGGTTGGCTGGGAAAGAACGTAGTGATGAGATTTTTTTTTAATTCATATTTAAAGCTTCTTTGGTATAATTTAGATTCAAAATTATCAAAAAAAGGCTAGGTCACCACGCTTTTTTTCCCACTAGACGTCATTGAAGAAGTCACATACTTCTAACTTCAAAATTTCACTAAAAAGAGGAAAAATATAGTCATTCAACATTTTCACAATTGTTTTCATAACATTAAGTTTATTGAAAGACAACAATTAATTTTCGATTGCATATATACATATCTTTCAAATCATACAAAAACAACTGTAATCCTCATTCGTCTTTTTACTTTAAAATGCAACCATATATAGACCGTACCCCACCCACTTTTGTCTTTACCGAAAAATTAATTCAAGATAAAAAATTATGTTCTAATGATCAACTTTTTTTAAAACTTGTATATGTCAAGGTCCTATGACATTTCTTTCAAAACAAGTAAAAAAATATATAGGTCACCAGGCTTCTAATGATTTTTTATTAAAAATTCTTTAAATTACACTCATTTTGGGGTTATTTTGAAATTTTCAATGTAAAATACTGTACACACAATATTGACATGGAGATCGAAAATAAAATTAGCTCAGTATCTACTTTTATATATGTAGTCCACTACTGAAAAACAAATTTCTGATTTATTCTATAGCAAAAGGATAAATTCTACTCAGAGCTACCCATACCCCCTATTTTTCTGACAACAAAAAATGATCACAAATGACGAAAAAAATATGAAAAAAAAAAAATTGCTTAAAATTTGGTATGTTACCATCTTAAATCCTACATTATATCCATATCTACTAGAATGGAAAAAATGAAACAATTCAGTTGCCAAATAAAACTATGATTTAAAAAATAAAATGTTTAGACTTGAAGATGTCAAAACTTGCCCAGCCAACATCCTTAAACAGTGTCGCTCATTTCTATTTTTTCTATTTTTGGCTTATTACTCCGAAACGTTCAATATATTTTGTACTTATCGTGTTCGGCGATTTCCAAATTTCTCCTTTCATAATTTTGTATATATCACAGTAGCGTTGCCTGTGCAGTGTGGCGGCGGTAAAATATCTCCCCGTGCTTGCAATCAGGACTGTTATTCACTCCGATCTTTGGAGATCGCTGAGCCCGATATTCACAGATATCGGTGTTACATTGTTTTCCTACTTGAATATCGAATAGGTGGTCCAACTACTCGAGCCTTTAAAGGTTTTGAGTATTGTTTAATCACCCTTAGGATATATTGCCTGCTTTTTAATTTAGTATTTTGACTGTTACCTGTGATACAAAGGCTTCATAACAGCTGCTCCCAACTAAATTCCATTTTGTTTGTTTCGCCCATTGTTTTCTCGTTTAGGTCAAAGCGTTTTGTTAGAAACTGTAACCATACGCCCCTGGCCATGTAATGGTGTGAAAATACCCCATTGGAAGTTCCATGTTCACCGTCATATGAATACCATCTTCGTGATGGCTGACATTTTTGTGCTATAGACATTTTATATATTGAGTTCTGCTCAACCCGGGGCTAAGGGCGTGAACGGTAGCAAGCACTTTTCACTACCGTTTATGAACAGTCTCCATCAAACCGAGACTGCAATTTTTTTTGTACTTATCTATCGTGTTCGGCAATTTCCAAATTTCTCCTTTCATACTTTTTTATTGACCTGTTTTTATTCTTCACGAATACTAGACAAACACGTCTACAGAGAAAACAGCATTTTATTATTGCATGTTTCGTAAAGAATTCGACCTTAACATGTATGTACATAACTACACTCCTTTATCTATCAAAATAAGTATAAAGACGAACAGGAAATGCAGCTTGCTTTCACAGAACACAGTAAACCCGGAAACATACAAAACGACACACATGAATGTCAGTGTTAATAAGGAATGAAGGCATATGCCGTCACAAACACAAAAAGGGTTGACAATAGCCTTGGAACGGTCAGTAGCTAAAAAGGCCGCTGGGTGTTCAAACCCGGTTCTAAGGTGCACCAAACCTCACACTTACCCTACATATTATGAATATTGAAGTCCTCAACTCGCGTACAAGCTCTAGAAAAAAAGAACATAGATGTGTGGATATTATTCTAAAATATCACCAAACCTCACACTGACCCTACTGTCATCCAAATAAAAAGGGACAGTTTAAATAAAGAAATCCCAGCCATGAACTATTCTCCAACCAACAAGGCAGCAGTTATAGGCAATATAAGTAAAACACAAATATGCTGGTGTATATATAAGTAATAAAAAATAGCCTAGAAAGCCACACAGAAGGTACTCAATGACTTGGCAGAAGCCAGAGCAACAAGAGAATAAACCATTGAGGGTACGACAAGACAATACTGCAGACAACCATCAAACGTCACCGTCCTTTTGGGCTTTAGGTAGACGTCATCATACGGGTCTACAGCCGTACGGTCATCGCACAATTAAAGAGAAAATCATAGTGGCGAACTGTAAATGGGTCCACCACCAAGCATGCAGTGCGTTGCAAAATGATAGGGTCATAACTTCGTTTGATAAACCTTTTAACACGTTTAACACAGATAGTATGAAAGTGATCATGACCAAGGATGTAAATCACGTCATCGTAAAAGTCAGGTTGTGATAGTCCTTGTCGCAAAAGAGTTCTTAAATTACAATTATATTTGGAAAGAAGATCAGGGTTACGAACATAAAATTTTGCAAAGGTTTTACGAAGTTTATGGTAACGGTAGCCCTGATGGAGTAGCTTTTTAGTTATACAAATATCGATATAAAAATCGAACAGGAAAAGCAGCATTCAAGGACGACAGTCAACCACAAACACACATAGAAATAAAGACAAATAGAAACAAAGAACAAATTTAAAGATGAATAAAAGTCCAAATAAGACATCACAAGCACAAAAGGGTTGACAATAGGGCTACGCTACTGCATTGGAACGTGGCAAAAAAGGCCGAAGGGGGTTTAAACCAGGCTCTAGGGTGCACCAAACCTCACACTTACCCTAAATATTACGAATATTAAAGTCCTCAACTCGCGTACAAGCTCTAGAAAAAAAAGAACATAGATGTGTGGATATTACTCTAAATATCATCGTTTTTGCCAGTCTTCTTAGGGGTATTTCTCAAGGTTTTGGGGAAAGTCTTGTCATGCCCATAACAACATATGGAATATGAACATGTATATTGAAATGGAATGTTTTCTGAAGAAATTGTTAATATACAATACATTGGGGAGTATAGAATCATCGGTAGTAAAGAATCATTTTCTGTATAAATTCAATTTTCTCAGCTGATGTTTTATAGATTATTTTAAAATTTTCCAAGCTTGAAGATATATCGTATTAGCATACATTTATGCAGCGGTGAAATGGTTTGGTGCATTTTTCCATGCAAAATGTATCACTCAGTGCAACACCTCTCAGAAAAAAACTGATTCTTTACTACCCCACTGAAGTGTGTTTTGCAAACGAAAAATTCATACTGCCATAAAAAATTGATATATAAATATTTGCTGTCATAATAAATGGTAGGGACAAAAATCTAGGGATGCAATGAAATTATGTAAATATTGGTGCAAAAAACACTATTAAAAATCACAGTTACAGGACAATAATTTCAGAAATTTGCTATCTTATAACTACATGGGTAAATCTAAATCAGAAACTAAATAGACATTTTCCTTTCATTTTAAATTTGGACGTTTAACTCAAGTGATTCTATACCCTCAACCCACTGTATTATAATATATACTCCTCAAAATAAGTTAAGGACCGCAAGAATATTTCTCCCTATGCTTACCAGTGAAATTGTCTACATACCATTTTCAAACGGTCACACAGAATGTGTAAGCAATGTTGCATTACACTGGACATTGTCTGGTCTTCTGTATTAGATGAAAGAACAAAATGTTGATATACATTGTTCTGCTTATTAAAAAGAGTCCGACAATTTTGATAATTTCTAAAAATCTAAGAATTTGCCCCAAAACAACAAAATTAAAGTTTTAATATGTTTTGTCTATTTTTCATTACGTTTAATCACTACCCATGGAACTACGGACGCGAAATTTTAATTTTCCCCGAAATTGACTAACCTTTGACAGTTTAAATGCATACACCGAACAGTTTTGAAAAACACTGATTTTTATCCCATCCAAAATGAAGTAAATTTGCAAGACCTACTTGCGGATTCTGTCCGCCATTCCGAAGTTCGTGTCCGGACCGTAACGTCACAACCCCTGCAGGGATTTTTAAATTACTTGGCACAAGTGATCACCATAACAAGACGATGTGTCGCGCGCAAAACCCAGGTCCGTACCTCAAAGGTCAAGGTCACACTTGCAGTTCATAGGTGAAAAACAGGTATGCAATTTCGTGTCCGGACCGTAACGTCACAACCCCTGCAGGGATTTTTAAATAACTTGGCACAAGTGATCACCATAATAAGACGATGTGTCGCGCGCAAAGCCCAGGTCTTCAAGGTCAAGGTCACACTTGGAGGTTAAAGTCAAATTGTGTCCGGTAAATTACTCCGGCATTCATGGACGGATTTTCAAATAACTTGGCACAAGTGCTCACCACAACAAGACGATGTGTAGCGCACAAAATCTAGGTCTGTGGCCCCAAAGTCAAGGTCACATTTAGAGGTCAAAGGTCAAATCGTGTCCGGTCAATAACTTTTGCATGCCTTGACGGATTTTCAAATAACTTGGCACAAGTGCTCACCACAATTAAATGAGGTGTCGTGCACAAATCCATGTCCATGGCTCCAAGGTCAAGGTCATACTTAGAGGTCAAAGGACACTTCGGGGCCATTTTTCACTTACAGTGATATTTCTTGTTAGCATTTACTTTTATTCTTTAATTTGATGACTATATGAGTTATGATAATTAGCTACCATTGGACGTAGGCTCCCCATATCGAAACCTTTCTTTTTTTCAGATATAGAACATAAAACAACAAATGACGTTCCATTTCTGCAGATCATTTCAATGGTATATAGAAGGTTCTGTTAACCAAAAAAATTTCTCACAAGCTGAAAAAGAAAGGACATCTTACTTTAACTAAGGCAAGCATCATTTGATAAAACTGTAAGCGCTATAGAAACAATATTTCTTTTATACAGTCTCTGCATGTGTCCTTCTGTTTTGATCTAGTACATAAAATACAAAAGTAGATTAAATATGAAGATTTCATATAACGCAGATTGTTAAAATATATGTTTTCGTTTCTTCATACGCACAGTGTGTTACCGGAGGTGTGTGAAAAAAGGCATATTCAACCCAAGATAGTCTTTGCCCGGTGTATGTAAAGTATATCCAAACCCAAGAAAACATAATATATGTGAATAGAAGTAGACAAAAAGAGTATGAAAGGAGAAATTTGGAAATCGCCGAACACAATAAATATACAAAAAATTGCAGTCTCGGTTTGATTGAGACTGTTCATGATGCTAGCTACCGTGTATGTCCTCTAGCCCCGGGTAGAACAGAACTCAATATTTAAAATGTCAATAGTACGAAATGTTGAGCCATCCCGGAGATGGTATGTATCGTTCATTCCATGAAATGACAAAAACTCACTTCTCGAATCCTGTCGCTTCCTCCGTCCTGTCTCACGGTGGCAGTGTCCTGCCATTGGTCACGTGGTCTTCGATGCATTCTGTCACGTGGTCGAGGGGATCTTCTTTCCATTTCCTTTACAACATTTAGAAAGAATAGATGACACCACCAAGCTTCCAAATAAAGTGCTAACCATTTACACAGTGTATAGGCAAACTATTTATAACAGGTGGTAAAAAAATCGTTCCTCAAACGGACTCGAACCCAGAGTCTCTGGTTTACCGTACCAGCGCTCTAACTACTGAGCTATCGAGGACATACGGTAAGGAGTCGATTATTCACCATTTACCTGTACCCGGTTACATATTGATCATGTAAGTGACAAATACTGATAGTATGCACTGATTAGGAACGTCCTAGTTAGCCCGCCAAAATAACTTCATCCTTAATTAATTGTTATACATGTATCCTTCCTTACAGGCATATTTTTAAACGGATCTGTACTACGTGGTGTATAGCGGCTTTAAAATGTCATCCTTACCCTGACTACGAAACAGTAGTGCCATTATTTACTGGTCCTTTTTGATATTCGGGTACAAACTGTGTTATTTTAAAGCAGATTATCGCTTAAAGCTGTACAGTCCCTATTTTAACTGGTAATAACTCATGAATATGAATGAGTCACGTGTGAAGTAGTTTCAAATCAACGAACACCCAAAAAGTCGGTATATAAGCAAAAATCGATGCGTAAAATGTCACATTTTTACTTAGCCTCCGTACAGGTAACATCGATAAATATACATTTTTGAAAGATGTACGATGAACAACTAGACCGCTGCTATGTATTTGTATGTTGTAGAATTTTTAACACTAAATAGGCATTACGTAATAACAAGCGCGCTCACACAAACTCATCAAGCGCTCAATAACAAGTCGAGATACGGTTGTTTTGAGGCGAAGTATTAGTTTCGTATTGATAACATACAGTATTACACCAGGCAATGTTAATTTACACGTGCGACAATATGACTACATATTTATTGAGCCATCTTGAATTGCGTTCAAATAAGTTATTTTGCCTCATAATAAATGGTAGTTAGTATACTATTTTCACAAGTAGCGTTATAGTGCAGTGGATAGAGCGCCGGACTTGAAATCAGAAGGTGAAACATACTGTTACCTGTGTAAAGGTACGATGTGCACTGGTCGAGGTATATACAGTAAATGATTTCCTGCGCTAAATTTGCTCGCTTAAATACCCGATTTCGACATGAGCTGGTGAACATGAAGTTGCAAATAAAGACAAGCCTTCAAAGAAGAATTCGATGGATATAGAGACTCTGAGTTAGGATAGGGTGCGTGGTGGGGGAGGTGTGTTAGAGGTGTATGTACCTTATATTACCTCTCCCGAACAGACTAAATAAAACCGAATCTGCGAATTTCCTCTCTTGATGGTATTTTTTGCTTCCAAGGTATCCCATTTTAGTACTTATTTTATGACTCATGCATTGAGTCATTATTATCATAAATGTAATTAACATAATTTGCATTACTTTATATCTCTAAATATTGTTCAGATGAACCGCTGCACACATGTAATGTATTGTATACATATTCCCGATGAGCGAAACGACTGTGAGCGAAACAACTGAAACGCAAAATCAGGCCTGGAATTCACCAACCATTCTTCAAACTATTCTTAGACTTGAACTCAAGAACTCAAATTTCGGTCACAAATATTTCCATGACCTTCAAAGATAAAGTCGTATAAAGTGCTATTTATTTAACATTTATCATACTTATACATAGCAAGTTGAAATGAATGTTTATACTTTAAACTTATAGAAATGTTTGTGATTGAAATGTGCATTCTTGGGCTTTCTAAGAATATTCCCAAGAATGGTTGGTGAATTCAAGGCCTGAGTTGTTTTAATTAACAATTGGGGACATTGGGTGAAATATTATGAATATGGTGGTGATAGTATTTACTTGCAAAAGACAAACGACGAAAGTCTGGATCATCTGCGTTATTTAAATTAAACAATAACTCTTTACTTAACAGACCATATATTCCAACAAATCTGTGCATAAGTATGCTAAATGTGATGCAGTTGTTAGTTCTGATTTCTACTCCTATATCACAGGAAAATAGCCAGTAATAAACAATGTATAACAATACTTACACCAGCTAGTGCAGCAGCGAGTAACTCGTCTTCTTCATTCGTCTCCTCGTTAAAAGTCTCTTGTAGACTGCTAGCCAGCGCTAAATCTTGGACAGGTTCCAATGTTAATGAAATGGCTTGCCTTTGTGTTGCCGTATCTTGGACAGGTTTAAAAGTTGATGACATTTCTTGGCTTTGTATTGTCGTATCTTGGACGGGTCCTATAATATCATGTTCCATTCTGTTATTGTCTTGAAGCCAGCTGGCTCTTAGAAAATCGTTTGTAACGTCGGTGTCGGGTGTCATTTCGCGCCTGCTTAATGGCCAATCTCGGGAAGGTGTACTACCTGTTGGATTTCGCCTCTGATTTAAATATTCGGCCTGGAGTCTGATTGCATATTCCCAATCAGGATTTAGGCTTGGATTCATATTGAATTTACCTTTAAGTCTGCCGAACAGTTCCAGTTCTTTAAAAGTTTCGTTCTTTCAACAGACGTCTGAGATTCACTGAACTGTATTCGTATAATACATTATGGTAATTACAGAGGCTAATATCCGAATAAAATGATTGTATATTAAAGTATGTACATAACACAACAGAAGCAGAACCCGTCTGATAGACGCCAAATGTATAAATGTTCACCGTACTTTTTTACATGGGAAAACCCCAAAAATCTAGTAAGGAAACAATTGCGACTGACTCATCTCAGTTTCAGTTTGATTGGTAGAATTACGGAGCAGAATTCTTAAAGTAGCCATCCCGCCAACAACAGCAAAATTTTACAAAATATATGCACAATTTCTAAACCTACTGACGACAAGGTATTTCTATAAGTTACATATTTTGAGAATCCAAACTAAATAGAACAATATAAACGGCTTTCACCAGCCAGGCTAAACCTCAAAACTGGAGCGTCGAATAAAGAGTTACCAACTCATAATTCATTTTACGCATATTCAATCGCGGATATTTTATTCTTGCATACCGACAAGGATATCCGTCATTTCACCGGGGCTAGATATTTCCACCTCACCCTAGGGTCGAGATAAAATTCATGCGCGCCAACAGCCGGTATGCAGGAAAACATGCAAAACGTTAGTAGCGGGCGGCGTCAACGCACAACATGTCTCTGATATGCAAGTAAAATAATGTATCATGAGTATTCGGTTTAGATAGGGACTTCCAACCCTCGGTATAAGTGTTTTAATCGGAACCGAGGCTCTTATAAAAACACTTATACCTCGGGTTGGCATTCCCTATCTTCACTGGATACCCATGAAAGATTCTTATAAGAACCCGTTAATAAATATTTACTTTTAATCGACACATATACATTATTTTATGACCTGAACACCTGGATAGCGTTTTGATAAGCGGATTGTAGTGTAATTTTGCAGTTATTTGGCGGGAGATCTTGAAGTGTTATCAAGCACTGAAATTAGCGTCTCCATTTACTTATCCAGTATAATTTTGTCTTACACCTGATTGCACATAATATTAAATAAAATGTTTTGTTTCCTTTTTTTCCATCTTATTCTGTCATGGGTTTAAATATAGCATTGGTACAATATAATCAACAATCAAGATTGTCGTGTGTCCCTTTAATCGTGCAGTCTCATGTTACGATAAGGAAGTTATCATTGTTCGTAGTATACTAACATCTGCTGTAAACTCTCGACACTAAATTTAGGGATAGGTGAATGAATCACATACCTCTTGAGCATGAGATATATACGTAAAACCTTTTTATATAAACACAATGTATTTCAAAACAATTTATCAATTTACGTTGTACAATATAAAACAAGGGATTTCATAATTTTGATATTTTTCAGAATTTATAATTGTCTATATATAATTCCTGATAACAATTAATGCATTTTAGGATACAAATATATATGTATACAAATATATACTACTCAAAATTAGATATAAAAAAACGATCAGGAAAAGCAGCATTCAAGACAGTCAACCACAAACACACGCAGGGGGCGAATATAGCGACAAGTGAATTAAGGGCCTATTTAAGCTTGCTTCTTTACTGCTAACACATTTCATGACCGATTTGCCCAGGTATATAAATTTAGGCCCGAGTAAAGTTTTTGTTTGACTAGCATTGTTATTTTGAACAATATTTAGTGTATAGCAGTATAATTATAATACTTGGAACTTTATTTTTTATGGCGGAAAACACACCAAACAAGTAAACAACTGTGTTGGACACAACTAATGAAACCCCTGCTTGTAAGTTTCATACAAGATGTATTGGGAGAGCCACATCATCTGACACAAAATAGAATAACAAAATTTTCTATGGAAGACGGATGCGGCCATTTCGACTTCGCGACTTTTCGCCCTATTAATACAAGGCTAAAAGTCGAAGGCGAAAAGTCGCCAACACGAAAAGTCGTCAACCCGAAAAGTCGAAGGCGAAAGGTCGCAAACCCGCCGTTTTGGATGAAATTTCGACTCGCAAACTCGCCAATTCGATAGTGTAAAACTTCGACTTTTCGTGTTGGCGACTTTCGTGTCGGCGACTTTTCGACTTCAAGATATATATCCCGTTTGTTGACTCACTTGCAATAGTCATTTATGGAAGACGGATGCGGCCATTTCGACTTTTCGCCTTCGAGTTTTCACCTTGTTAATAACCCTTTCCACAAGGCGAAAAGTCGCCTACCCGAAAAGTCGAAGGCGAAAAGTCGCAAACCCGCCATTTTGGACAAAATTCCGTGGCGAAAGGTCGAAATTTTACTATATCCGATTGGCGACTTTGCGAATCGACTTTTCAGGTTGGCGACTTTTCGCCTTCGACTTTTCGGGTTGGCGACTTTTCGCCTTCGACTTTTCGCCTTGTATTAACAGGGTGGAAAGTCGAGAAGTCGCGAAGTCGAAATGGCCGCATCCGTCTTCCATAATTTTCTCATGTAAGTGTTTGTTTAACAGTGAATTTCAGTTACAAATTCTCTCCGCTTCAAATACAATAGGCTCGAAATATGTCCTTAAGGAAATTAATGCTCAAAAACAAATGCGTCGGATATCATACTTACAAAGAGCCTTTATATGAATGAGTCACATGTGAAGTAGTTTTTGGGGTGTTCGACGATTTAAAACTACTTCACATGTGACTCATTCATATAAAGACTCTTTGTAAGTATGATACAATGAATGAATGAATGAATGGTGTTTTACGGCACGTCGACACATAAATAGGTCATATTGCGCACAAAAACATGAAGGAATGAAGTAGTAATTAAAAATAATGTAAACGTATAAAGATAAAACTATCTACAAATAAGGGATGATATGGTAGCAATATAAACTATGTTCGTATGTAAATCAACAAATGCCCGTCAACGGGCTTGCAAACAAGTTAATATATATAGGAAAATATTATATTGATTTATAAAGTCAGATTTCTTTAAGGAAATCTAAAACAAGTCTAAAATCTATAGTATCAAATAACTCTTTCAAAGTATTAGCTGTGTAGTATCTGTGTTGATTAGGATCAACGTCTACACATTCTAACAAGATACGTTTGACCGTTAACGGTGCAAAACAGGGTATACATTCTGGCAACTGCTCACCTTGCATTAAGTTTTGAAGGATGTACGCTGAACCTCTAGACCACGGCTATTTATTGGTATTTTTAACACTAAATATGCATTACGTAACAACTAGAGCGCACAAACAAACTCATCAAGCGCTAAGTAACAAGTCGAGATGTGGTTGTTTTGAGGCGAAGTATTAGTTTCATATTGATAACAAACAGTAAGTATTACACCAGGCAATGTTACTTTACACGTGCGACAAGATGGACTAATATTTATTGATCCATCTTGTGTTGCGTTCAAATACGTTCAGTTATTTTGCCTCATAATAAATGGTAGTTATTAGGAAGGCACCAACTTGACAAACACACAAGAAATTATTATCCTTTATTAAAATGTTTGATCGTATATTAAATAGTTTTGGCAAATATTGGGCGCGGCTCCAAATAGCGGGCTGCAGGTAACACATACATATATAATGGCAGCCCTTAATATGTTTCACAAAAGAGGGCATGACCCATAAGCCTGATTCCCTTAATGATGCCCCAGTAGGCTTAAACAAAATATGAAGCCCCGATAGGCTTAAACAAAAGAGGGCATGGTACAACAGCCTTATACCCTTAGTGAAGCCCCACTAGGCTTAAATAACATGTTTATTCAAAACTCTAATTCTAAAGTAAAATGTTTCTTCATTTAATCACTTGAAAGTTATTTCTTTTCTAAAGATTACAATAATGTGCACGACCGAATTAGGCATGATGCACCAACAATAAGCCCCAAAAGGCTTGATATTTCATGCTGATCCCGACCCTGGGAAACAGTGGTCAGTATTACATTGAAATTTACTAATTATATAATTGTTACTTGTCATTAACTTTGATTTCACTGAATTGAAGGATTCGCTTAGTTAGTATACTATTTTCTCAAGTAGCGTTAAACTTCAGTGGATAGAGCACATGACTTGAAATCAGACGGTCGTGTGTTCGAGCCCCGAAAGAGGATACAAAAAATCCGTACATGTGTATAGGTACGATGTGCACTGGTCGATGTATATACAGTAAATGATTTCATGCGCTATATTTGCTCGCTTAAATACCCGATTTCGACAGGAGCTGGTGAACACGAAGTTACAAATAAGGACACGCCTACAAAGAAAAAAAATTGATATAGAGACTGTGTAGCTTTAAGTCAAACCCTTGTGCATTGAAACTATCCCGAGGAAACGCTTTATATTCATCACATTTTGATTTGAATGCATTTAACCGCTTTTATATTGTTAGTAAATCGCATTATTGTGCCAATGGTTAATGGTAGATAAACCTATTATAAAAGATAAAATATATGTTGTGTATATGCACGTTTAATTTGCTCCCCTACGATACTACAACATTGAACAATAGTTAATCAATCTCTCTCAAATAATAATTTCTTATTTGTGTGTAAAAAACAAACTGTAAACCATTTTATGAAAATTACCATTCTGACAGCCTTCATTTTCTTTCGCGTTATTACAATCTGTATTACCATTACGATTACTATTTTAACCTATATTATATAATACATCCTTACACTCCATTCTTTCTTGTCTCACCTCTTTATCTATTTCTTGACTTACGCTGGTTGAATGAATGAATGGTGTTTTACGTCACGTCGACACATAAAAAGGTAATATTGCGCGCAAAAACATGAAGGGGAATGAAGAAGAAATTAAACATATTGTAAACGTATAAACTATCTACACATAAGGCCACAAAAAATTAATTACCTGGTTCTCAGGCCACTTTTTCTGAGAAGAGATGCGGGCGGGCGCATTTTTTTTTACAATTTTACAGTGGTTAACAGACACGCGGGCGATTTTTTTTTTATCCAAACTTTTAATTCCAATACATGTATTGATGCAAAATATCTCGAAGTACATGATTGTGCAATAACCAGTTGGATCAACTCATCTCTATTGTCGATCATTACCTTAACATTTCTTCCCGACTTATGCTTCTTTCAATCACAATAAGTCCGTATATTTGTATTTATTGCATGTTGTTGTGAGACTTTGTCGATTAGACGCTTGAATAAATCGCCTGTTCTGTAACACCTACTAGTTCCAAGCGTCTCAAGCGTCTGACTCTCCTAGATTGGTACCCGTACGACTGCAACACTCACAAGCTAGCGACAGATAGTCGGCCGCGCACCAGTCTACCGACAAGGGGATTCCCCTGAGATAGTTGCATGTAAAAACCGGAACAAACTTTTATGCGGAACTTTTTTTTCGAAATTTCGGTAGCGCATTTCCAATTTTTATTTTATTACTTTTGAGATATAATTGGCAATGCGGCACCAAAAAAAGACATGCGGGCGGGCCTGAGAACCAGGTAATTAATTTTGTATGGCCTAAGGGATGATATGGTAACAATATAAACTATGTATATATGTAAATCAACAAATGCCCGCCAACGGGCTTGTAAACAATATATATAGGACATATTATATTGATTTATAAAGTCTGATTTCTTTGTCGCATAGGATCAAAGTCTACACATTCCAACAAGAAATGTTTGACAGTTAACGGTGCAAAACAGGGTATACATTCTGGCAACTGCTCACTTTGTAATAAATATGAATGAGTACAGCGTGTATGCCCTATCCTGACCCTGGCTAGGACAACTTCCTCTCGACGAATGGGTCTACTAGAAGGGTTTAATGGAATGGAGTTTATTGTTCACCGACAAGACCCAAGCGGCTTGCCAAGAGTCACGAATATATGTGTTGATACAACTTTTAAAATCAGTATAAGGTAATTTGGTATTAGATATATGTAAACCTAATGCTGCCTTAGTAGCACTATCAGCTCTATCATTACCACGTATTCCTACATGGCTTGGAAGCCAGCAGAAAATAATAACATTATCAACTATAAGATAATTAAACTTTTCTAAAAGTTGAAGCACAACTGGATTATCATGTTTCATATTACCCAGTGATTGAAGAGATGAAAGGGAATCAGAAACGATTACGAAATGGTCATCATCAGATTCCCGAATATAATTTAAGGCAAGTTCAATTGCCTTAAGTTCAGCTGAAAAGATAGAGGCCTTGTCAGGCAGGCGGCTCTTTATGCTATGTTTGTGAACAACGGCTGTTGCAGCTACCTTGTCTCCATCTTTAGAATGACGAGGAAGCAGACAAAATTCGAACACATCCTTTGAATAACACTGCTTCCATCATTCAAAGCTATACACAGCATGTTCTCCGACCCCATATTGGCAAGGAGTCTAATCACGTCAGACTTTTTCTAAAAACATTTTTATCTTAATTAGGGCATTTGAATTTATTGATATAACAAATATTTTTCGAGATAATCTTAATCATGCTGCTGATTATATTCCTACATATTTCAATAATTCCGAAAATTCTGTAATTTCCTTTTTTTCTTTCTTGTTTTTTAAACTTTCAACCACCAATTTGGTAATCCATTTATTCTCCCCGTCATTGGTACATGGGGGTCGGGGAGTGTTATCTCCCGATGCATCTTACAAACGTGTATGCATTTATTTATAGAAGTGTTAAATTTGCATAAGAGAGTTGTTAACTGGGGAATTTTCCCTTTCTACCATTTCGTCAGGTCATGGGTATATAATATTTGTTTTTTTATTATTTTAGTTGGTTGCTACAGCGTTGTAATCATATTAATGTTAAAAACATAGTTTACAGAGCTGCTTTAAGGGCGGTAACTCGTATGATCTTGCCTTTTTTGTTACAGAGAGTTATAGCCTGTAATTTCAAAAAAATACAATATGTCTCATGTTTTTTATAAACGTTAAGAGTATGTGGCATGCTATTTTTAAATTGAGAGTGTTTGCAGGAAGACTATGAATTTCCTCTTTAGTATCTAAAACTCCGTAAATTATAAGCTTTTAGCCTCGCATACTCAGCTTATATAAAGCTCTGTAAATTATTAACTTGTACTCCACCCATGACACCCATGACCAAGTAATGGATAGAAAGTTTTTTCTCTAAGTATATGAATTGTGATGTATGATTCAATGCATATTGACATGAAATGTGTACTTGTTTTTACTTATACAAGAAAAATGTATATGCCACATCACGATGTAGATTATTAAGGGGTAATGACAGGTATCTGGTTATCATTAAAATAACATAATAAAGTAAATATATTATTAAAAGCAGTAGAAGAATGAATTGTTTTGTAAAGTTTAGTGTTTGTCATACCCCTTTATTACACAAACATTCATTCAATATATTTTGGAAGAAAAAACATAGTGAAGGTTTTCGGTAGAAAAAAATGGCATGGTAATTATACTCAAGAAAAAGAAATATTTATATAATGGTAAAACATACTTGAAAAAAGATCATGTAGAAAATGGAACGGCAAGTGTCTAGATTCACAATGTTATGGTTCAGCAAAGATGTACTCATATCGGCCCCATATTTTATGAAAATATGTATCTTTTGAGTATTTACAATAGATTTATCAGTTTTATAAACTGTTTTAAGTAGTAAATACAATTTGTACAGGATGGTGCAGAATTATTTTGTTTTTGAAAGAATATATGATATTTTCCTAACACTAAAATCTTATTTAGTATAATATCTAATTTGTCATTCCCTAATACAATATCGGAGTCTGACCAGTTGGCTACAGCCTCAGTGCATTGTTCGGGGGCATATAGTAATCGCACCGTCCGTCTGTCAGTCCGTCCGTCCGTCCGTCCGTCCGAATTCTGTCTGTCCGTCATTCCGCTTTTCGTGTCCGGATTGTACCTTCAAAACCCCTGCATGGATATTTGATTAACTTGGCACAAATGATCACCATAACAAGACAATGTTTCGCGCGCAAAACGTAGGTCCGTACCTCAAAGGTCAAGGTCACACTTGAAGTTCATAGGTCAAAAATAGGTACGCAATTTCGTGTCCGGACCGTAACGTCACAACCCCTGCAGGGATTTTTAAATAACTTGGCACAAGTGATCACCATAACAAGATAATGTGTCTCGCGCAAAACCCAGGTCCGTACCTCAAAGGTCAAGGACACACTTGAAGTTCATAAGTAAAAAACAGGTACGCAATTTCGAGTCCGGACTGTAACGTCACAGCCCCTGCAGGGATTTTTAAATAACTTGGCACAAGTGATCACCATAACAAGATAATGTGTCTCGCGCCAAACCCAGGTCCGTACCTCAAAGGTCAAGGACACACTTGAAGTTCATATGTAAAAAACAGGTACGCAATTTCGAGTCCGGACTGTAACGTCACAGCCCCTGCAGGGATTTTTAAATAACTTAGCACAAGTGATCACCATAACCAGACGATGTGTCGCGCGCAAAACCCAGATCCGTACCTCAAAGGTCAAAGTTACACTTGAAGTTTATAGGTCAAAAACAGGTACGCTATTTTGTGTCCGGACCGTAACGTCACAACCACAGCAGGGATTTTTAAATAACTTGGCACAACTGATCATCATAACAAGACGATGTGTCGCGCGCAAAACCCAGGTCTTCAAGGTCAAGGTCACCCTTGGAGATCAAAAGTCAAATTGTGTCCGGTCAATAACTCTGGCATTCATGGACGGATTTTCAAATAACTTGGCACAAGTGCTCACCACAACAAGACGATGTGTCGCGCATAAAATCCAGGTCTGTGGCCCCAAGGTCAAGGTCACACTTAGAGGTCAAAGGTCAAATCCTGTCTGGTCAATAACTTGCCTGGACGGATTTTCAAATAACTTGCCACAAGTGCTCACCACAACAAAACGACGTGTCGTGCACAAATTTCAGGTCCATGGCTCCAAGGTCAAGGTCATACTTAGAGGTCAAAGGACACTTTGGGGGCATTTATCACTTACAGTGATATTTCTTGTTATTAATGAAAGTAGACAAGTTTGACCAGAACAATTTTGAAACTTCGCAGTCATAGAAGAGATGTTTAATTGTTAACACAGTTTTATTACAAAAAGTACACATATCTGAATCAGCAATGTACATTTCTTTTAAGTAAATTATTGGTACCCAGAATTCTATGGTTGATCCTGTATTGAAACCATTGGTGTCTTACATTTTGGTTTATTTTAAATGTTGAAGCAAATATTTTGTACCAATTCATGTGTCTACTATTAAGTTCTTCGTTCCACTTTGTTACCGCCGATGGGATTATATGTTTTATTATCATTGCATCATATATTGATCTGCTTCCTTTATGTCTTTTAAAATAGTCGATAGATAAAATGGGATTATAGGGGTTTTATCCTTGCTTATAGACTGTGGGAATTTATGTGAGTGATAACCTTTTAACTGATGCTATAACATCTTTATATTCTAAAAAATTGGATTTTATTCCATACGTTTCTTTAAAGATCTGAAAATGTAATAAATTGCCGTAATCATCAATCAGGTCATTGATGGAAATAACCCCTTTCGAGAACCAGTGGTTGAAACAAATTGTTGAGCCTCCGACCTTTATATCTTCATTGTACCATAAAGAAACACCATGAAACTGATACCATAAGGTTGGTGGGATGTTACGTAGGTTATTTTCAGATTTATAAAAGCATGCGATATCGATCATTCTTAAACCGCCTAGATTTTTGTCTTGTTTACCACTCCACAAGAAGTTAAAGATTAACGATTTTAATTCATTTATTACCTGTTGGTGGGGATTGGGTAATGCTGAAATTAGATGAGTTATTTTTGGAATTGCTAGGCTCTTATAACTGTAATTTTACCAATTGGTGAGAGAATCCTCTTTGACCAGCTAATCAAATGATTATTTATCTCTTTAATTTTATTTTTATAATTTATAGTACATATTTGGTCTAGGTCCACAGAAAAGTTATTACCTAATAGAGTGAAGGAGTCATGTTCCCAGCACAGTTCATATTCTCTACATATTTTAACGTTACATCGTTTTCTGCAACCTATCCAAATGACTTTATTCATATCTGTATAGTCTTTCAAAAGGAAAGTTAATTCAATATTAAATAAGTAGTAACTCTTCTTCAAATTTTCGAACACTTGTTCTTTTTATATTATATTCCTATATTAAGTGAACTGTACATTTTATAGCTGTGAGGTACAGTGGCCGTGGCAACTAAGTAGGTGGGTATCAGAAATTGCCAGAAATGTTGTGGCTTCGAGTACAACTATCTGTTTAGTTTTGCTTCACTTGCATTTTTATTAAGAGATCATGCGTAATAAGGCACACAAACCCAATTGAGTTGATATGGGATAATTCGAAGGTATTTTAGCAACACGAAATCAAGTTTACATACTCAAGATGTAGTAGTAGTAGTAGTAGTTGTAGATGCAGTAGTAGTAGTAGTTGTAGTAGTAGTAGTAGTAGTAGTAGTAGTAGTAGTAGTGGTAATATTATTATTATCATTAGTAGTAGTAGTAGTAGTAGTAGTAGTAGTAGTGGTAGTAGTAGTAGTGGTGGTAGTAGTAGTAGTAGTAGTGGTAATGATGGTGGTGGTGGTGGTGGTAGTAGTAGTAGTAGTAGTAGTGGTGGTAGTGGTGGTAGTGGTAGTGGTCGTCGTCGTCGTCGTCGTCGTCGTCGTCGTCGTCGTGATGGTGGTGGTAGTGGTAGTGGTGGTAGTGGTATTAGTAGTAGTTGTCGTCGTCGTTGTCGTAATAGTAGTCCTCGTCGTTGTAGTAGTCGTCGTCGTCGTCGTCGTCGTCGTCGTAGTAGTAGTAGTCGTCGTCGTTGTAGTAGAGAAGTATTTAAATAGGTGAATGGTGTAACTGAGTACTAGAATAAGATTATACGAGTGTTACGAGCTGATACTTAGGGTTGGTAGCGTACGTGCGTATCAGTTGCGTATTTATTTAGTCCAGGCAGTCTTAGGTTACAGCACGCACAGAAAGAAAACAAACATTAAAAAAAACTGACTCCGCATGTAAAGTATGCTAAACTGATCACTGCATAACTAACTTAAACTAAGGGGTATATATATCTGAACGAAGCCAACGTTCTGATTACTTTTATTAAGGTGAACCCCTAACAATAAGCTGTGATAATAATTAAACGACGATGTTTAATAATATTCATAAGAGCAATTACAAGTAAAGTTGCGGTCACGAAATAACGAAATACCGTGAATTGAACACGCAGATAGACTACAATATTGAAGAGGTTTGGATGTGTCGGTGGTGTACTATCAATAGTCGATCTCAAATTTAATAATAAAATACGTTTTATAAATAAATACTAAAGAGCGCTACAAAGACCTTTAAAGCTATACCAAATAGCCAAACAATCTATAATATACTTATTTAACTTGAGAATAGATCTAAAAACTTATATTTTACCCAGATTTATGAGGATGAAGTGCAATATGCCTTTTGGAATTTTAGTATTTTAGTTGCGGAGCCTCGAAACTGTAGGAAACTCCAGCTTTTATACCCCAGAATCCTACACCCTAAAACTGTTGGACAGCGTCCGTCAGTTCGAACAAAGAGGTACAAAAAAGGTATCAAACACGTCCGACACATCCGACTGTTACAAATATACAAGCTAAATCCAGTTGTATTACTTCAATAATATCATTTAAAACGTTATACTGGCAATAACAATATATTTAGAATAACATAAGAGCAGTTATTACTTAAATAAACAATATATTAAAGAGATTTAACAAGTTAATCTATTTGAATTTGGCGCCCACTATACAATGTTTAAAAAACCCTAATGAACCTCTCCAACACCGTCACGTTCTAGTGACGTCACACTGCAGCTCCGCGTGCAACAAATATGGCCGACGTCGAATCACTGCCTGGATCCGATAATAGCGGAAAATGACTGATCATATCCAATGCACATGCGACACAGAGGTATTTCCATCAGAATTAAATAGGTAATACAATAACAAATAATGTGCAATGAAACACTCCTATAATGGCATGACAATGGTTCGATAAAAATGCATGTTTATATTTATCGTAATGCAAAACGAGTGGGTGGGGTATCAGGGCACTGCAATACCCCCCTCCCAGAGAGGCAAAGTTCCAACTGCCTCCTTAAGAAATAACACTATATGAATCCTTCCCTAATAAAAATATACAATACTTAAAAGTCATTTTTCATGCAATTTAAAAAGTTTTTTCAATCCACCGTATTTATACACATACAAGTCCTCACTCCTACCAGTCTCTCCTCCTGTACAAATGCTGTTCCTGACTCATGTGCCTTCTTGGACTATAATACCTCTGTCCATAACTGTTCCTTCTATACTCTCCCCAACCGCGCCTTTCATCCAAGTCTGCCTCCCTGTTCTCCTTCCCTAATCTCGCTCCTACACCGTATCCCGCTCCAGCCTCCTGTGTCACTAAATCTCTGTCCTTGCCCGAACTCCTCTGTACCCGCTCCTTTGATGCTTCAACATAATGTACAATCTCCTTCTTTTCCCCTGTTTCTTTCCTGTCTGTCCTCGCTCTGTCGTTGTCCCCTCTATTCGTTGCTTGAGTTCTCCGCTCCTCCGACATTCTCTTATTTTCTTCCCTTAGCTCTTTCACCTCTTCCCGTAAAAGCTCCACTGTCTGGTGCAGTGCCTGAATCATTTCCGAGTTTTTATCTATGTGCCTCCCAACTAATTCTCCCGATTTCAGTATCATCTCTCCTACCAAATCACAATACTTTTGTTCTGAGTTCCCCTTGACTCTAACGCTTGATGCAGCTGACGACGATGACGAAGATGATGATGATGACGACGACGACGCCTCAGACGAACATGAAGACGACTCACTCGCATCTCGCTTGAGTGAGTGTCTCACCCTTTTCTTGGCTCTACCAGCCCGTCCATTACCTTCCTCCTCCTCCTCCTCCGCTGTGCGCTTGCTAACATCTTTTGCTTCAACGCCTTCCTCATTTGCCTTCTCCTCTTTTCTTACAGTCAACTCATATCCCTGTTCTACACACTCAGCTCCTCTTGCCTTCTCCTTATTGTGAACCGTCACAATCGCCTCTTTTCTCACTGTTAAGTCCAAGCTTTGTTCCACCCAATCATTCTCACTAGTCCTCTCCGTAACATCAATCGCAACCGTCTCCTCCTTTCCTATCGTCAAATCCAATCCTTTATTTGCTTCTTCTCTGTGTATCACAACTCTCAAATCCATTGGCTCTGTCAGCTCCTTTACCTCTTCCGCGTCCTCTTGGTCTAAACCAACAAGCACCCCCCTCACCTTGTCCTCATCTCCACTCTCAGTTATCCATTCTATCCTTTCCTCATCTGTTCCTTCGCTCTGTGACTCCTTTAAACCTCCAGGAAAAGCTTCTTCCATAGCTAGCGCCAAAATATCCTTAGGTGACCTCGGCAGCTCTTTGTGTAGCCAGTATCGCATGCTGGCGTCCTTTGTCAATAGTTCCAAATCCTCCCCGTTTAACTGATGACCATTTAAATTTCATACCAAGAATGGTCTGGAATGGGTGACCCCCTTTTCTCGCATGACGCTTTAGTGTCTTGGAAAAGTCTCGACGTGATCATATAGGCCCGTCTTGGTGCGACACCTGAACAAACATAACCGACACCAGTATGGCTGTTCGTCATATGGAACGTGATACTTATACACGTGCTCTTCCGGCCTCTGTTTCGTGTTAATTTCAGTCTTTCCCTTCCGATGGCAGTGTCTACACCTGTAGGCTCGTCCTCGTTGATGCGCTGCACTAAAGCGATTCATGCTTCCTGAAATTAAATAGCAGTCATGAGTGACGTAAAATATACTATCTGCCACCGACACATCATCCCTTATGTATGTTTTACGCTTCGTATCGTCGTCTCCTCTTCATAAATTGCCGTTCTATAAGTATACCGTTGTAACATACCGGCGGTTATTAACGCGTTTTAAAAAAACAAAACTATGTGAAATCGCAAAACCGCTATCATCAGTTAGTTTATTTATAATCAGCAATACAATAAAAACTCGCCCCCTTAAAATAAAAAACAACCCCCCAAAAACAACAAACTTTGTCAGTTTAAATCTGAGAATTATCATCACTGGTCAAACAAAGAGCGGTTAACATGTTCCGCTTTGCACCAGAAACCGTTTTGCTTTCTTGATCCAGAAAGGCGTGTGAGGTCCCTCGTACGGCTTCAACTTATTATGATGGACGACCTTCTCCTTGCCCCTGTTGTCTAACTGTAAAATGAGGTTGACCTCTGACATCTTCCTCTTTATCAAATAGGGCCCAGCATATGTACACTCTAGTTTGTGTGTCACTCCTACTTTCCTGTTTTCCGCAAGGCACCACACCGCATCGCCGACATTATAAATGTTAACCGCTAGTCGTGTGTCGTACAGTTCCTTACTTCGTCTCGCTGAATTAATCAAGTGTTTCCTGGCTACCTCATGGGCATGTTGCATCTTTTCTCTCAGAACGACAACATACTCTCCATAGGAAGTTATTTCTTTGTTGGCAGTCGAACTCCCATACACTAATTCAGCGGGCAGTCTAACTTCACGTCCTAATGTTAACATGTTAGGGCTGAGCTTTGTGGTTTCACTGGGAGTGGCCCTATATGCACCTGCTAAACAACCCAGATTTAAATCCCAGTTTTCCTGTTCCCCGCAGAGATACGCCTTAATCATTCTAACTAGGGTTCGGTTGAACCTTTCTGATTGGCCGTTACATCGGGTGTTCTTGGCACTTGTTCTCGTCTTTTTAACTTCTAGCATTCGGCATAGTTCTTTAAAAACCCTGCTTTCATAATTCCTCCCTTGATCGCTGTGTATACTAAGAGGACAACCCAATCTTGCTACAAATTCGTTTAGAATCTTGGAAGCGCATACTTCTGCAGTCTGGTCTGGGGTAGGAATAATTTCTACATACTTAGAGAAATGGTCCGTCAATACCAAAATGTATCTATTGCCTCTAGATGTTAGTGGAAGAGGTCCAAGGTAGTCTGTAGCCAAGATATCCCAGGGGGCTCCTGTACCTAATGTTCCCATTGGGGCTCTTGGAGTCTTTGTTGGCTTCTTATCTGCCGCGCAGATGTCACATTGTTTCCCATAGAGGTTCACATCTTCCTTTAGGTTGTATCAGTAATACCTCTGCAATAACTTCTGTTTCGTTTTCTTTGAACCCATATGTCCAGAAAGCAATGTATCGTCTATCTGATACAATACGTCTTTCCTTTTAATTCTCGGTATTATGCTCTGTTTGTATTCTCCAGTTCCATCTTGCTTCTTAAACGTTTTCCGAAGAACACCATCGTCTTAACACTTCCCACAGAACCCAGTAGTGCCTGCTCGCTGGACTTGAAGTTACCATATCTCGACTAGACGGTCTCTGTCCCGCTTCTTTCGCCCGTAAAATTGGCGCTATCTCGGGATCTTCTAACTGAGCCGCTCTAAGTTTAATATCTGCATCGTCGACTTGTTTTGCAGCCTCCATGAGTGGCACCACGCCACTACTCGTACCGGGTATTTCATCACTTACTTTGACACTTTTCACTTCTAACCGCACTCCCGGTTTTAAGTTTCCAATGCACTCCCTGTTAACTTCAACTTTATCAACCGACCCAGTACTTTGTATTTCTGGACTCTGTGTAGTATTTATTTCACTCCCCTCTGTTCTTGACCACATCCACATCATATCGTCTGCTCTCTTGTGGCACTTTTTGCAAGGACCACACTTCAGTGATTCACTCATATCTATGTCTGCACAATCACAATCCTTAGGGTTTTCACATCTAGATAAAGCATCACAGTGACCTTGCTTGACCCCTGGGCGGTATTCAATAAAAAAATCATATTGTGATAATACTTCAATCCACCGCGCTATTTTCCCTCTTGGTTCCCTGAGTTTAAACAGCCAGACCAGAGCTTGGTGGTCACTTCTGACCTTGAACCTTCTACCTAGGAGGTATTGCCTGTAGTATTCCACAAAATATCTCACTGCTAATAGTTCCTTCTCAGTAATACAGTAATTTGCTTCTGCCTTGTTAAGAGCCCTGCTGGCATAAGAAATTACTCTTTCCCTATCTTCCTGTATCTGCATAAGTACCGCACCAATACCTAAATCGCAGGCGTCAACATCTAGTATAAATATTCCCCCATCATTCTGAGGGTAGCCCATAATCTCTGGACTCACCAACGCCTCTTTAATACTTGAAAACGCCATCTCACATGCATCTGACCAAATAAACGCTTTCCCTTTCTTGGTAAGTTCCACCATTGGCCTAGCTTTTTGTGCATAATTCTTAATGAATCTTCTGTAGTAAGAGCCAAGCGCTACAAACTGTTTGACCTGTTTTGCCGTCTGTGGCCGTGGCCAAGAAAGTATCTTTGCCACATTTGTGAGATTTGGTTTCACCCCGTTCCCTGAAACTATGTTACCCAGAAACGCTACCTCTTGTTGTAACAGTTCACATTTTCCAGGATTAAGTTTTGAACCAGCGCTTTCCAATCTCTGCAATACCTGCTCTACCCTTGTTAGGTGTTCATCGAAATTGGAGCCGAACACTATTACATCGTCTATGTATATGAGGCACGTTTCCCATTGAAGGCCTTGTAACACAAGCTCCATTGTTCGCTGAAATGTGCTGGCTGCGTTGTTTAGACCAAATGGCATTCTCGTCATTTCATAGTGTCCGTACTTGCATACAAAAGCGCTTTTCGGTATATCTTCTTGTTTAAGGGGAATTTGAAAATAGCCACTTGTTAGATCAAATGTTGAAAAGAGAGTAGCTCCCGAAACAGCGTCCAAACAATCTTGAATCCGCGGCATCGGGAATCCGTCCGGCTTTACCAATTCATTGACCCGTCTATAATCAACGCATGGTCTTTTTGCGGACCAGGACAATGGGCGACGCCCAAGGGGACGTACTTTTTCGAATTACCCCCTTTTCTAACAAATCTTCTATAGCCTTCGTCTCTTCTGAGGCGTATGCCATAGGGACCCTTCTTGGTGGCTGTTTAACTGGAAACGCGTCACCTGTATTTATTGAGTGTTCTGCAATGTCCGTTTGACCAATGTCCCAATCACCTTTTGAGAATGAGTTTTGAAACCTCTTTAGCAGGTTTGCTAAAGCTAACTGTTCGTCAAGGCTTCGTCCTTTGCTGGCTGTATAAGATAGGCTCTCTAAATGCTCAGGTACATCCATTTCCCCTGGTAAATGCTTAGGCGTGTGAGCTTCTTCAGACACAGGTTCGACCTTCACCTGGGATAGTTGTACTCTACTTATTGATCTATTATTATCCGTCTCTTGACTACTTTCATTTGGTGTCAAAATCTGAGGTTCATCGAAGACTCTCTCAGCATTGCCGACGACGACATCTTGCCTAATAGAAACAGGAGCACTAAAGGGGTTTAACATACGAACCTTGGTGGTCACCGAGCTATTTATGTCTACTAATGTTGAAGCCATTTTTAAAGGATAGGATGCGTTGAAGTTTTCTGTCGGCTCGATGATAAATGTTGACTGCTTCATCAGATCATCAGTTTCGTCTCTTGCTACGTATACATCTATAACAGCCTCCGACATCCCTGGAATTACAAAGTGATCTGCGGCTGTGACCTTCCTTACACTTTCTTTCAGTCCCACTTGAGAGCACGGTATTTCTTGCTTATTCAGCATAATAATCCCTTTGCTCAATATAAGGTCTGCAGGTCCACCATGTCCGTTCTGTAATATGTCTACCCCGAGTAAGCAATCATCTTCAACATCTGCTACTATTATTTCGACCTTGAGTTCTAGAGGGCCTAAAGTCAGATTAAAGTCAGCTTTTCCTAGTTCATCTAATGGTGTTCCGCCGGCTCCTGTTAAACAAGCCGACTTCTTCAATGAAGGTTTCTTTCCCTCTGATAATCTTTTATATATTTTTGTTGACAAAACCGTCTTTGAAGCACCTGTATCGGCTGTAAAAAGGATGGGGATGTCCTCGACTGTGCCCTTTATATATATACCGTCGCCAAGAGCTCGCTTTCTTCTAATGGGTCGGTGAACCTTATGCCAGTTTTCTTCTAATACAGCTTCATCGCCGGCTACGTTAATTTCAATTTTCTGGTCGTTTGTATGGCCACTAACATACTTACGGACCTCCCTTTGGCCACCAGGGTCGGTCCTATCTAGTTTAAAGGATTGCTTCTCATTCTCCCCTGATCCCGTGCCAACATATGACTGTGTGCCCTCTCATATCCTTGCCTTGCATTTTGATGTATGCCCCTGTATCCTCTATCCTGTTTTGGTTCCTTGCAGTCTCTGGCTATGTGACCTGGCTTTTGACAGTTGTAACAAATTGGCCCCCTTTGTTTTTCAAACCTTTTATAATTTACATTTTTGTTCTCTTCTAGTTTACTTATTCTCTGCAATATTTCCTCAAGAGTTATTGCGTTTTTGACAGCGTCCTCGTTAGGCTCGGGCTCAGACTTTGTGATTACTATCTCCTTACTTTTGTCACTAATAGAATTTGCTTCATCCCTGTTGCCTTTTGTCTGTTGTAGTGGTAAACGATATATTCGCTCTTCCTTGCTATCTTCTTCATTTTCAAACTCGCTATCGCTACTCGAATCTACCGTCCTTCTCACTACTTTCTTTGCCTTTCTGTCTCCGTAGTTATCGTACTTGCAGCTCACCCTTGTTTGTATAAAATTTACAACATAGAAGACCGCTTCATCTATATCCTCAGGCTCTTTTTGGTATTCTACTGCAAACCTCGCCTCGTCATCTAATAGGCCATCTAGAAATCTCCTTACTAGGTCCTCTTGACGGGTCCTCCTATCTCTGTATCCGTGTGCTTTATCATAAAGCATCTTTAGTTCGGCTGCATACTCTTCTCCGTTTCATTATGACGTTGGCCTCTTCTACTGAATTTAGCTGCATACGATCTCGAGGTGTGAACTACCCGATATCTACTATTAAGTTCCTTTATTAACATCTGGTAATCTTCTACTATACTACTTGGTAACTGCGCAAAGACGAATTCACCAGCAGAACCTTGCAGGCGTGGTAGTAACTGATCTAGTTTCTCTTCATCTGACCACCCATCTCTCCTTGCTATTGCTTCAAAACGGCTTATCCGCACGTCCCATTCGTCTTTACCATTAAATGACGGAATGTTCAAATTTGATACCTGTCGGCGAAAACGGGCATCACGGTCGCGATCGTGACTTGGCGTAACTGTATTACGTACAGGGGCAGCTAAATGACCGTTCCCAACATCGTTCCCATATACCCTGTAATTTCTGATGACATTATCCCCATATTCTGCACCGCGCATACACCTATTGGCGCCCATGTGATTATTTGCTGAAGTAATGACTCCATTTTCTTCACGAAGTAATTGTCTTCCTTGTTCATGAAAACTTCTATAATTGTTATAATTGTCATTCAATGCGCCTGTCTGTGCTCTATCCATATATGTGATGTTATGATCATTTTCTTGCCGTCCGATGTCCGTGCGACTATTGATCTCTGCTCGCATAGCACGATTTTCCGAAAATCTATCTCCGGTAAAAGTATCCGCGTTCGCCGCTTGAGATGAGTTACCGATGTGCACATGTGCGCCCGCGGTCTCGTTTTGTGCGATTTGTTTACTACCGTTGTTTATATCTTGTTCGCTGGTATTCTGTGTTGACATCAACGTTATCATCCTATTAAGCGCCCCAGTAAACTCTGCCTGTTGTTGCCTAAGCGCCGCCGTTGTCTCATCATGTTGCCGTCTAAGACGTGTTTCAATATAATCAGAAGCTAACAAGTTGATGGCATTGTTTGTGCCATGCTGACCCATAAGATGATTTGATTCTGGCATGTCGTTTTCAATTTGGGTCGAATTCCATGTTTCATCCGGCTCCGTAGTGCTTAACCTAGATGAGTTCAGCTGAATACCTCTATCCCCAGTTTCGTGTTCCCTGGAACTATCACACCTGGCGCCGTTGTGTATTTCTGTCAACCCTGGATGGTTCCGGTAATTAATAAATATTTATGTTTCCCCGTCTGACTGCTCTGCCATTTTAAATGTTCATGAACAATTCAACCTGGCTTGTTGATTGTAAGGTGAAGATTCGTATCACTGGACCCGCAAGTAACCATTTAATGTCACAAATATACGGATCCCACCGCTGCCACCACAAATGTTACGAGCTGATACTTTAGGGTTGGTAGCGTACGTGCGTATCAGTTGCGTATTTATTTAGTCCAGGCAGTCTTAGGTTACAGCACGCACAGAAAGAAAACAAACATTAAAGAAAACTGACTCCGCATGTAAAGTATGTTAAACTGATCACTGCATAACTAAGGGGTATATATATCTGAACAAAGCCAACGTTCTGATTACTTTTATTAAGGTGAACCCCTAACAATAAGCTGTGATAATAATTAAACGACGATGTTTAATAATATTCATAAGAGCAATTACAAGTAAAGTTGCGGTCACGAAATAACGAAATACCGTGAATTGAACACGCAGATAGACTACAATATTGAAGAGGTTTGGATGTGTCGGTGGTGTACTATCAATAGTCGATCTCAAATTTAATAATAAAATACGTTTTATAAATAAATACTAAAGAGCGCTACAAAGACCTTTAAAGCTATACCAAATAGCCAAACAATCTATAATATACTTATTTAACTTGAGAATAGATCTAAAAACTTATATTTTACCCAGATTTATGAGGATGAAGTGCAATATGCCTTTTGGAATTTTAGTATTTTAGTTGCGGAGCCTCGAAACTGTAGGAAACTCCAGCTTTTCATACCCCAGAATCCTACACCCTAAAACTGTTGGACAGCGTCCGTCAGTTCGAACAAAGAGGTACAAAAAAGGTATCAAACACGTCCGACACATCCGACAGTTACAAATATACAAGCTAAATCCAGTTGTATTACTTCAATAATATCATTTAAAACGTTATACTGGCAATAACAATATATTTAGAATAACATAAGAGCAGTTATTACTTAAATAAACAATATATTAAAGAGATTTAACAAGTTAATCTATTTGAATTTGGCGCCCACTATACAATGTTTAAAAAACCCTAATGAACCTCTCCAACACCGTCACGTTCTAGTGACGTCACACTGCAGCTCCGCGTGCAACAAATATGGCCGACGTCGAATCACTTCCTGGATCCGATAATAGCGGAAAATGACTGATCATATCCAATGCACATGCGACACAGAGGTATTTCCATCAGAATTAAATAGGTAATACAATAACAAATAATGTGCAATGAAACACTCCTATAATGGCATGACAATGGTTCGATAAAAATGCATGTTTATATTTATCGTAAAGCAAAACGAGTTGGTGGGGTATCAGGGCACTGCACGAGCTTACGAATCAGTACTTAGGTGGCTAGGGTTAGGGTTAGGGAACAATAGAGAAACAATATGATGCTATTCATTCCGCTTCTGTTATGTGGCTAAAATTATTTTGTGTGACTAGAAGAACAAAAGAGTGAACAAAGGAGAAGCCACATTAATACTGATTCGGGAAAGCGTCCGTCCTTCTGACTAACAATTATACATTCCGTTATACACATTTATATTCAATTAATCACGTTTACATTCAATTATACACATTTACATTCAATTGTTTCACATTTACAGTCAACATTCAATTATACATATTTACATTCAATTATACACATTTACATCCAATTATACACATTTACATTTAATTATACACATTTACATTCAATTATACACATTTGCACTCAATTATTCATATTTACATCCAATTATTCACATTTACATTCAATTATTCACATTTACATTCAATTATTCACGTTTACATCCAATTATTCACATTTACATTCAATTATTCACATTTACAGTCAACATTCAATTATACACATTTACATCCAATTATACACATTTACATCTAATTATACACATTTACATTCAATTATACACATTTACATCCAATAATACACATTTACATCCAATTATACACATTTACATTTAATTATACACATTTACATTTAATTATACACATTTACATTCAATTATACACATTTACATCCAATTATACACTTTTACATCCAATTATACACATTTACATCAATTATACACATTTACATTTAATTATACACAATTACATTTAATTTAATTATACACATTTACATTCAATGATACACATTTACATTTAATTATACACAATTACATTCAATTTAATTATTCACTTTTATATCCAATTATACACATTTACATGCAATTATACACATTTACATCCAATTATACACATTAACATTTAATTATACACAATTACATTTAATTTAATTATACACATTTACATTCGATTATACACATTTACATTTAATTATACACAATTACATTTAATTTAATTATACACATTTACATTCAATTATACACATTTACATCCAATTATACACATTCAATTTAATTATACACATTTACATTCAATTCAATTATACACATTTACATCCAATTATACACATTTTCATTTAATTATACACATTTACATTCAATTTAATTATATACATTTACATCCAATTATACACATTTACATTTAATTATACACAATTACATTCAATTTAATTATACACATTTACATGTAATTTTACACATTTACATTCAATTAAATACACTTACATTCCTGTATACACATTTACATTCAATTGTACACATTTACATTCAATTATATATTTTTACATTCAATTATACACATTTACATTTAATTTTACACATGTACATTCAATACACATTTACATTCAATTATACACATTTACATTCAATTATACACATTTACATTTAATTATACACATTTACATTCAATTAAATACACTTACATTCATTTATACACATTTACATTCAATTATACACATTTACATTAAATTATATATTTTTAAATTCAAGTATACACATTTACATTTAATTTGACACATGTACATTCAATACACATTTACATTCAATTATATATTTTACATTCAATTATACACATTTACATTCAATTAAATACATTACACATTTACATTAAATTATATATGTTTACATTCAATTCTACATATTTACACTTCGCCTCTCACCGCTGCGTTTTCGAATCCCACTGGGAGCTCTACTTGTGAGGAAGTGTCGATTCTTACGGATGGCGGGAGGTGTACTGTACTGGTTATACCCAGGAAAAGTTGATGGTCTTCCTCCACCACAAAAAATCGACCGTCATAACCGTCCATGAGTTTAAAATGACGTAAAACACCAAACAAACAAAACAAAACATATTTACATATAATTATACGCATTAACATTCAATTATATACATTTCCATTCAATTATATGCATTGCATTCAGTGACCGTTCCAAGGCGATAGCCCTACTTCCCCCCCCCCCCCCCCCCCCCCCCCCCCCCCCCCCTTTGTGTTTGTGATGTCATACCTTGCCTTTTATTCATCTGTGCAGTTCTGTGTGTGTTTGTGGTGGACTGTGATCTATGAATGCTATATTTCCTGTTCGACTGTTATATCTACATTTACACAGTATGTCTGCACAATCAAGAAATTGGACCGACCTAAGCAAGTCCAATCGTGATGTCTCTCAAATATTAAAGACAGGCTAACATCCTTGTTTTACAATTTCTCTTAGCGAATTAGTAACTTTGTAAGTTTCTGCTTTAAAGCAGATAAAACTTTAAAATGTCCTATACTTTGAAATGCTAATCATCTTTCAAACCTAGATTATTTCTAGTATAGTGTTTAACAAACGATGCCTAAAGATGCTAAAAAGATCGAAGTTTCATAGTACTTAACAATATTTATTATACGCCCATGCTAAATCCCCATAGACAACAATGTGTGATTTCTTACTATCAGACGTGAGAGTGATAGTACAGGGTGATAGTAAATTGCAGGGTGATAGTAAAAAAAAGTATCCCATGCGCAGCTTTGATACGCGTTTCGTGTGCATACTGTTCCGCTGACGTCATCGGCTCAGTATGGTGAAATTGCTAATCATAACTTCAAAAGTACTTGACCGATTTCAATAAACTACCACTCATTTTCTTAGTTACGTTATTTCCAATCCAATGATATAACTGTCATAACAACGTTTTGAAAAATAGAATACAGGAAATAGATGCTTCACTGTGCATGTCGCGTTTCACTCAAACAAGCAGTGGAGCAGTCTATTACTGAAATGAATCTTGTTTTTGCCCGAGGGGATTTCGGTGTAATAAAATAAATATCGCCATATTCCTAGGGTGAAAATTCTTACCATCACCCTCTCATGAATGTGATATTTATATATTCATAACATACTTTCATAAACTTTACATATTCACCGTTTAACAGTTTTTCAATATCACAAGTAAGTTTTGTGTTACATAATAGTTCTACAATCATACTCTATACTACATTGTAATTACCAAGTGAAGCAGGGCAGTAATATAATGTTGGATTTGGTGGTGTTATCAATACTGCAGAGTACTTTGGTTATCTTCTCTTCGGCTGTTTAGTAGATTTGCGACATATTGGACACTCTGCTTTCGTCTGAAATAGTAATATCGTGACATGTTATTTAGAAATACAGCGCATTTCATGCAGTTATTGAACACCTGTCCACTTTCATTTTTCATGTCCTATGTGGTGAAGAGGTCTCCGTGTCCGCATACGTCAATGTGTCCGCCATTGTGTCTTCAGAGGCCATTTTGTATAAGTAATTATCTAGAGCATCATTTGGTCACTGTACGAATGCTTTTGTGCAGTGAAAAGGTTTGTAATCCTACCATCGTGTAGCTTTGATATAGTTCAAAATAATGATATATCAACATGGATATAAAAGTCGAACAGGAAAAGTAGCATTCAAGGACGACAGTCAACCACAAACACACACAGAAACAAAGAACAACTCTAAAGATGAACAAAAAGCCAAATTAGACATCACAAACACAAAAGGGTTGACAATAGGGTTACCGCCTTGGAATGGTTAGTGGCAATTTGAACTATGAGATGAACCCAAAGAAAAGGTTATAAATCCAACAGGAAGAGTAGCATTCACAGAATACAATCACTCCATCATATATTACAAAGCAACGGTGATACAAAAATTACACCACAAACACATTCAGTAAAAAAGCACACCACAAACATAAATTATAAGGGCTGAATACAGGGGTACCGCCTTGAAACGGTCAGTGGCAAAATGGACCACCGGGGAGTTTAAACCGGTTGAAGGGTGCACCAAACCCCACTTTTACCCTATCATAAACCCTAAACAACAGGTCAGTGTAATAAAAATAATCTCCGCCGAGTTAACCCTAACATTTGAGAAAGCATAGATAAGTGTTATAAGAAGAAACACGGAACTGTCCAAGAACCTAATTTGTATTTAAAAATGCCTAACCACTAAGGATGACACACTAACGAAAGGCTAAACAAGCCTTTATATATCTTAAATACGTGTACGATATATATGCCATACATTATCGATATGTTTGGTAATAATGATCCCATAACAGATTATTTGTTCGAAAGTTACAAAATTACTGCTTCATCAAGGGATATTTAAGTAATAAAAAGTTCCTTCGAACACACTGAAGAAACCGGTATTTGTAACTGACTTGGTACACTTCAAGCAGGAGCTTGACAATATGACATTCTAATGCAGCTGTACTCACAGACAGTTTTAGAAACCGATGATGTTCAGAGCTGTATCGGTTGGGTGATCTCCTATTCTGCGCCACGCTTGCCAGATTAGGCGGATGCTAATGGACTGAAGAAATCAGGGAACTATCCTTTATTACCCTTTGCCTTTTATCTAGTTCAAAATAATGATATATCAACATGGATATAAAAGTCGAACAGGAAAAGTAGCATTCAAGGACGACAGTCAACCACAAACACACACAGAAACAAAGAACAACTCTAAAGATGAACAAAAAGCCAAATTAGACATCACAAACACAAAAGGGTTGACAATAGGGTTACCGCCTTGGAATGGTTAGTGGCAATTTGAACTATGAGATGAACCCAAAGAAAAGGTTATAAATCCAACAGGAAGAGTAGCATTCACAGAATACAATCACTCCATCATATATTACAAAGCAACGGTGATACAAAAATTACACCACAAACACATTCAGTAAAAAAGCACACCACAAACATAAATTATAAGGGCTGAATACAGGGGTACCGCCTTGAAACGGTCAGTGGCAAAATGGACCACCGGGGAGTTTAAACCGGTTGAAGGGTGCACCAAACCCCACTTTTACCCTATCATAAACCCTAAACAACAGGACAGTGTAATAAAAATAATCTCCGCCGAGTTAACCCTAACATTTGAGAAAGCATAGATAAGTGTTATAAGAAGAAACACGGAACTGTCCAAGAACCTAATTTTTATTTAAAAATGCCTAACCACTAAGGATGACACACTAACGAAAGGCTAAACAAGCCTTTATATATCTTAAATACGTGTACGATATATATGCCATACATTATCGATATGTTTGGTAATAATGATCCCATAACAGATTATTTGTTCGAAAGTTACAAAATTACTGCTTCATCAAGGGATATTTAAGTAATAAAAAGTTCCTTCGAACACACTGAAGAAACCGGTATTTGTAACTGACTTGGTACACTTCAAGCAGGAGCTTGACAATATGATATTCTAATGCAGCTGTACTCACAGACAGTTTTAGAAACCGATGATGTTCAGAGCTGTATCGGTTGGGTGATCTCCTATTCTGCGCCACGCTTGCCAGATTAGGCGGATGCTAATGGACTGAAGAAATCAGGGAACTATCCTTTATTACCCTTTGCCTTTTATCTAGCTGCTTATAACTTTGCTTTCATTTATCATAACTTTATCCTTTTAACTTTTATAATATGTTCAGATTTGATAGTTTGTACCACTGATATTCCAAAGAAATGTGTAATTCGACACCAAGTTATAAAACATAATCTGAATGAAGTCGATAACGGCAAATTTCAATAACGAATGGCAACCTTTTTTAAACAAACAGTATAACTGCTATATAAATGTTATCAACATAAAAGTTTATTTGTATACCGCATAACGTATTTTCTCAATAACGAATTGAGAAAATGAAAGTATTTATATTTACCTTTAACCAAGGGTCTATACATGCGCCATGGTACCTATGGAAACACGGCAAGGTACGTAAAGTGTCATTTAACTCAAATTCACAATTGCATATGGCACACATGTCACTGTCGCTATCACTAGAAGCGCTTGGACCGTTGTAATTATAGGTCGGCAATCTGTCTATTTCTTTTTTCGCCATAATGTTTGTTTTAACAGCTCCTTGACGTTCTTCTAATTGCCAATTAGCCTGAAATAAATTTGCATTGAAATATTAAGAGAACTATTATGTGTATGTTTATTAAAGTTTTTAGAAAATTACATTTTTTATATATTTTTAGCTGATATTTTTTTAAGGACATAAGTAAGGTCATATACCTGAAACCACGTCGACGTTGTTTAACATTTTACGGTAAGGTCATATCTCTGAAACCACGTCGACGTTGTTCAACATTTTACGGTAAGGTCATATCTCTGAAACCACTTAAATGAATGAAATGAAAATGCACACATGTATTCACTGTCATAAAACAAACTCGTATAGAAAAACGATATAATTAGTGCATGTTATTCTTTGTAAATATTTAATTTCTCGTCGTATCTCAGAAAGCCCTTGAAGGAATTCACACTGATGTAAAAAAAAAAAGGACAAGTGCCATGTCATTGTTACGCAATTCAACAGAATTTTTTTTTTTTTTTATATATTTATATTTCTTTATAAATGTTCACTCTTTCATCAAATTAGGCTATAAGCCTCCCCACATCAGGAGAATTGTGTAGATCCTATTTTTCTGCAAGTCCATTATGTATGTAGTCTTTTGCATCTTGTCTGCCATCTGAGAGTGGGGGATTTATCGTGTTATAGTGTGTAAAATACGTTATCTATAAAATAACTAATTAATTGTATTGCATTTCGAAGACTAAAAAGGTATGGAATAAAGGGTTTGTATTTTAAATTGTCTTCATTATGCATGCTGTTTTATATATAACCTTTCCTTTCACTTACTTTGTATACCTTGAATTCAAAGGCAAATAGCAAAGTATATGCACTATTCCAATTGCTATGTTAATTCATATGTTAATCAAATGTAACGTAATTAAGCAAAGTCATCATATTTTAAAATTTATTAAACGTTACTCACGTTAAACAAAAATATAAATGTATATACTGATATTATTATGTATTAAGGAATATAATATTTTTATTGAAATATATTACATCAGTTGAGCTCATGGTTACTCTATTCATCGCTATCACTTTTGTCAAACACAATATCGATCAGATTGTTGGCTTTCACATACCTCCCCCCCCCCCACCCCCCACAACCCCACCCCCGCACACCACACACATCACTTCCTTCTTCAGTGCCAGGCTTGTGAACATGATGTCAACCAACTGTTATAACGCAATATCGCTAATATTTCAGTCAAATTAAATAATTTGGCTTCTCACATTTGTTTCTGCATCTGGTAGGTCTGGATAATGTTGGTCATTATGGCGCCCACACATATTTGGAAGTTTACATTTTCAAATGCATGATTCTCGAAAAATGACATTCGGCAAAAAGCTTATGGCAGTTTCATTGTAGGTTTGAAATCATTGGAATTGTGACTTTTAAATTTTCGTGAAAAATGTAATTGTTGACATCCGTTTACCGAGGTTTACCATATAAGCAGCACACTAACTTCTCCATGCTCTCCGTGATTTTTTGAAGATCATCCGAACGTTCATGCTATTGTTCGTCCAAAACGGGCACAAACTGCTTTTTAATCATATTCAATGGGACTGCCTTGCCTCTCCATACAAAGCCACTGGTTGTATCACGCCGGGTAAAGCAATGTAGTCAGGGTAGAACAGAGCAAATATAAGGCCCTTAACCTCAACAATTTGTTTCACATTCAACGTTCTCATTTACTAATCATCACAGTGCCAAACAGGACATATGGTTGTTTTCCTGAAAAAAGAATTGCAAGCAGGATCAGAATGTTGGTGAGAACTGTATAATCATTCTGGTGTCTGCCTCCTTCTATTATGAAAACATCTTCCTGATCATCAGCAATGACAGTTTTTGCATCTGCAATGGTACGCCGAGGGAAATGTTTTCCAGACAAATTAGATTTGACGGCCTTGGAGCGTTGGTGGGTATTTAACTTCGTTTTGTCGTGCCCTTAACAGGTTTCCCTTCGGACAAGACATCGAGTACATATGAGATTAGCTTCTTAGGTTTTACTTGTTTTTTTATATATTATATAAATGAACATTTCTGTTTTTTTTTCTTATAACACCTATCTACGCTTTCTCTAATGTAAGAGATTAACTTGGCGGGGATTATTTTTATTTACACTGTTCTGTTATTTAGGGATGATGACAGGGTAGAGTGAGGTTTGGTGCACCCTTGAACCAGTTTAAACTCCCCGGTACATTTGCTTTGTAATACTAGTTGGAGTGACTGTATTCTGTGAATGCTACTCTTCCTGTTGGACTTATAACATTTTTTTTGTTTGTTTTTCACTGGCTGCAAATGTGATTTATAAACTGTGTCTTATTGTCATGAGTACTCATGAAACTCAAATCACAAGGGGTCTTCGTTTTCGACCCTGGCAACCCTCGCCTCTTGCACTCAAACTACGTGATAGATCTAGAGACGTACAGTCGACTCCATCCATCTGCTTTGGGAAGTAAGTCAAACACCAGCTCTGTCAGATCGTCAAACGTACAAGAAATGAAGGTTGACTTTGTGGTTTTGCATGAACTTCAAACACATACCCAGTATATTCAGTAGGTTGATGTGTAGTTGGCTCAACTGATGCCTCTAAGCAGTGTAGCAATTTGGCTTTGTCTGTTCTAAGTGAACTGTCGTTAGTTGTTGAAAAAGACCATGGTACTGAGCTTACAGCGTCAACTTAAGATCTGTTCTATTCTTCATCAATAAGAGAACAATATATATTGTTTTGATCTAAATCAGTTTTTGTATTAGCTTCTTGGGCACTTCGATTGAAATTTACCATTTGACTCTCTTGATTGAATCAGGGAATGGGGTTGGGTCGGCGTGTCAATTAACAAGTCATTAACAAACACATTCATGACCTTCTGAGTGTGAGGATGTTGTTTATTCATTTGTTTGTACATTCCTTCTGTGAATACAATGACTAACATTTTAGAATTAAAAATAGTCATTGTTAAAGTAAAGAACTAGCGCCTTTATTTCTGGGAACATTGAAGGAAAGATACACCAATATCAATTCTGATAGGATCCAAGTATATGATTGCAATGAATTCACATAAACTGCATCCACTGCCAGTGAGACTGAGCCTATGACTAATGACTTTATCACAAAACACATACTACTCCGCGGTATTTTACAAAGCTGTGTAGTATTTAAGATTGAATTTTAATAATATACCTCATAGTCATCCATATCTGCGGTTTCAGTTTGAGCTGCACCCTTAAATATATACATAAAACTTGATTAAACAATCGTTATTTTTCTTGTTACATGTATCAAATGGTTCATGAGTTATCTGAAATAACTATTTTGTGGATCATCGTTTTAAACTAATAGCATACTGAAGAAGCGAGGTAAATTTTTAAAATATTTAATTGTTGCTTTGTGTTAATATATTGGCAATATGACTGGACAAACTCTGAAAAACAGTACAATTTATAAAACAGGATATACGGATATGCATACATACCGCCGTAATATCCCGTTGGTTTCGGTCTAATGGTACCCATCGATTATTGATCTGTGTCCAACGCCTTCGGTTATCTCCCATAATGCGCTGACCGAGAGCTCTTCTTCTAAGTTCAAGCTCGGCAGCTAAATGACCTGCACGGCTATATGAATCGCTTCCCGAATCAATAGCTGACTACAAGTATTAATCATATACTGATCATTTGTATCAACATTGGCTTACTGTTTGAAAGGTGGGTCACTTGGAACAAGAAGTGTATAAACTATTAGGCGACGGTAGTGTTTTTGGTGTATTGTGGTCTTTGAATGCCTTGAAAATGCTATATTTCCTGTCCACTTTTAGATCTACGTTTATATAAGACAAACATATAAATATTTGTGTATAAGTACCAACATCAAGCTGTACTCGTCTTTAAAATGTGTATTTCTGTTTGTTCTACTTTTGGTGTATGAAATGCACAGCTTAAAAACTTAACCATGTCTTCACCACCCTTTCTGTTGTTTTTTGTCTCTTTCATTGTAGTTTCAAGTCCTTGTTTGCAGTACAGTGCGGACCTACGATGCCATTGCGTTCGGACGCTGTGGTTTCTATAGGACCCTATATATCATTCTTAACGAATCTAGACATACATGTCCTCAAAGAAAATGGCATTTTATTTGTGTATGGTTCGTAACTGAATTCTACCTTAACATATATGTGCATAACTAAACCTGTTTTATCTATCATATCGCTTTTCCATTTAGAGTATGGACATTTGTGACATATGTGAGCAAGGGAAATTCGATACAAGAAAATGTTGATATTACTCTAAATATCATGGTTATTTCCATGAAATGACAAAATATTACCTCCTGAATGCGAATAACGTCACTTCCTTCATCCTGTCTCTCTGTAGCAATGTGTTGTTGGTGGTCACGTGTTCTTAGGGGTATTGTTTCACATGGTTGAGGGGAACTTCTTTCCATGCCCTTAACAACATAAGGATATTTTGAAATCGATTGTTTTCATTTCTATTCTGATTTTTTTTTAATAACATATAATCGATTGTTTTCATTTCTATTCTAATATTTTTTAAATATACTATACTATATACTAAAATATTAAAAATCAGGCTGGCTTTGTCTGTGAATGAAATTATTTACTTTTTTTTTGCATCTACGTTTTTAACTATACGAGTTAATAGATGTAAGTTTCCTTTACGGAAACATTTGTTAAAGAAATAGAACATAACAAACATAGAACGTTATATTTCTGAAGATCATTTCAATTGGATATAGAATGTTCGGCTAATCAAACTATTTCTCATAAGCTGGGAAAGAAACAATGACATCATCATATTTTCAATAAAGGCACTCCTCGTGTGATAAAAATGTAAGCGCTATAGACGCAATATGTCTTTCATATCGTATCTTAGAACCTGGAACCTTGTTTAAACCCCCAGCGACCTTTTTACCACTGACCGTTCCAAGGCGGTAGCCCTATTGTCAACCCTTTTGTGTTTGTGTTTGTGATGTTTATTCATCTTTAAATTTGTTCTTTGTTTCTGTGTGTGTTTGTGGTTGACTGTCGTCCTTGAATGCTGCTTTTCCTTTCGATTTTTATATATATATTTATATGACCTTCTGTTTTGGTCTAGTATATACAAGTTAACTGAACAGAAAATGAAGATTTTAGAGAACGCGTTTGTTTATTTAACAAAGAGAATTAGTAATTTTGTATTACCTCTCATTTAAGAATTGGTGAGTTAGTTCAATGAGTCCCAATACAAGGAACAGTCATTACAACATTGTTACAGAAACGTCCAAGATATTCGGATAACATATATATAGATAACAGGTCACAGAGAGTCCCACTTGTTACAAAAAGTCAGGTGAGAGTTGAATACCTAACAGAAGTGTGCGAGAAAGGCATATTCAACAGAAGAACATAAATACTTCCCGGCCAAATGTTTGTAAGTAAAGGATACTTAAACGTATGATAGCATAAGATACGTGGATACAAAAGAGTATGAGAGTGGACCTATTGAAACGGCCGAACAAGATAAATACAAAACTGACATAGCATCGTTTTTCCATGAAATTACAAAAACAGTTTGAAAGAAGAAATTTGGAAATCGCCGAACACGATAAATGTAAAAATAATGTTGCAGTTTCGGTTTGTTTGAGTTCATGAACGGTAGTGAAACATAGAAGCTACCGTTCACTCCCTCTAGCCCCCGGTTGGGCAGAACTCAATATTTAAAATGTCATTAGTACGACAATTTGAGCCATCCCGAAAACTCACTTCTCGAGTCCTGTCTCTTCCTTCGTCCTGTCTCACGGTAGAAATGTCCTGCCGTTGGTCACGTGATCTTGGTGGCATTCTGTCGCGTGGCTGAGGGGATCTTCTTTCCATTTCCTTTGCAATATGCAATATGTAAAAGGAAAACTTAAAATCACCAAACTTCCAAATACTATAGTGTTGTTTTGCAAATTATTTATATAGAGGATATTACATGAGTACTCATTCATTATTGAATTTATTAAACGAGTTGGCAAAATGATGTAATGCGAGGCTCTTGTCGAGCATTATATCATTTTTTGCTAACGAGTTTAATAAATTCAATAATGAATGAGAACGAATGTTAGATTCTATTTACCGGTGCCGTACGGATGCAGTGAGCGCGTTAGGTATGGGCAGGCCAAATCACCAATCCAGCTGCATTTGTGGGGCACTACCACTTTGGGATTGTTATATTAAGTAAAGCCCATCGAGGTGTTTAAATTAACCAACAAGATGAAACCATACTCTATTTGTTTTGTAGCATGTCCATTTCAGCTCTATTTCAGTTATTCTAACTGTTATTCTCACTGTTATTCTCACAGTTATTCTGACAGGTCTTTTTTTCAATTAAACGGTTTACACCTGTGTCGGAACAAAGAGAATTGACTGTGACCATGCTACAATTATATACAAAATGTTTTGCAATACTTTGTAACATCACAATAGTATCACCTTCTCCGTTATTTGTATTAATTAGGAAATACACATAATATAATATTAAGTTTATAACAGAATAATGTTCATGTAAATACTTAGAACTGTAAACATGTTTAATGCTATGTCATATGTTCTAAGTATATATGCATTTGTCGTATCTCACGGGCCTATGGCCTATTGATTTATGGATAAAATCTTCTTCTTCTTTATCATATAACTCACATATCGACTTTTATTGCATTTTGCCTGTCACTTTAACACGCGAAACCGACATAAACCGTGGGAATTGGATCATAGTAATTATCGATAATTGTTGACAGCGCATACTAGGCTTATTTGCATATTTATATAACTAGTGGTATATCGAAAATATAGAATGTTATTCCACTCCCACACCGCAAGCTATGTTATAAACTGTAATATTAATCATTTGAGCTGATTATGAATTATAAAGTAGCCTGCCAAAATATCGTCATCATCATAATCGCCTTCCTTACAGCTTTGAAGGTTTAGATATATGTTTAAGATGTTTATGCTGTTATATGCAGATGATATAGTTTTGTTTGCTAACACTGCAGCAGAGTTACAAAATGTACTTAATATACTATCTAGCTATTGTAAAGAATGGAGATTGAAAGTAAATTGTACTAAAACAAAAGGTATGGTATTTAGAAAGGGCGTAATGCTACCACAAAATTTAGTTTTTATATATGATGGTGCTCCATTAGATATAGTTAGTTAGTTTACATATTTAGGTATAGTCTTTTCTATTGGAGGGTCGTCAGCAGAAGCACAAACTACTCTTGCTGGTCAAGTGCAAAAAGCCATTTTTAAAATGAATAGGTATTTATACAAATTTACATTTATATCCCCAAAGCATACATTAGATCTGCTTGATAAATTGATAACTCCAATTTTAAACTATGGATGTGAAGTGTGGGGATTTATGCAAGCTATATTAATTGAACGAGTGCATTTACAGTTTTGTAAACACATTTTGGGTGTTAAGAAGACAACTCAAAATGATTTCATATATGGTGAACTTGGCAGAACGTCATGTATTACAAGAAGATATTTTACAATAATTAAATATTGGTTAAAAATCATGAGAGTACATGATCGTAAATATGTGAATTTTTTTTATAACATGCTGCTTAATGACTGTGAAACATATCCTCAGAAAATAAACTGGGTTTCCCAGTTGAAACACTTATTGTCCTCGCTTGGGTTTTATGATGCATGGTTACAACAAAGTGTTGGTAACGATAATATTTTTCTTGCAATATTAAAGCAAAGGTTAAATGACAATTTTGTTCAGAATTGGCATAGTCGATTAGAAAATTCCACTAGAGCAGTTTTTTATATAAACATTGCAAAGTTTCAGTTTAAACCATATTTAGATAATATAAATGTTTTCAAAATGTGTCAAGCACTAACTAAATTACAGGTGTCATCTCATAGACTGCAAATTGAAGCCGGTAGGTGGGTAAAACCAACTAGAATTCCTGTAAACGATAGAATATGTCTATTTTATAATAAACTGGAAGATGAATTCCATTTTGTGTTGGAATGCCAAACATACATATAATGTTAAGGAAGCAATATATTCCTAAATATTTTTATAAGAGACCAAATGATCAAGTTTCTGGAATTATTAAACTCACAAAATAAGATATATATTCGCAAACTGTGTACCTTTGTTTTTAAAAGCATTTAAGTTACGAAACGAAACACTATACAGAAATTAGCTATTTCTAAATATAATGTATGTAATATGTCATGGTTGTAAACGTATATGTCATATTTGTAAATGTATGTACGTATTAATCAATATGATAACAAGCATATTGACCATTTTAATTAGAAACGTTTTTTGGTGAAGAATGCAAGCACATTGGTAATACGGACCGTCAGTAAAGTGTTTTCATTTACTGGGACTGCGTGTCGTGTAGTTTGACTGTCAGTGAAGTGTTTTCATTTACTGGGTTAAAACTTGTCTTCACTCAACAATGGGTATCTATGTCATTGTTTATTTAAAGTCTGTGGTAAACAAACTAAGATAAAGTAATCACCAATTGAATTGCAACTATTAATAACTATTAAAAATCCGTGGTGGATTAATAGACATGTATATCTATACTAATATTCACATTATGTTACATGTTTATCATACGGATAATGTTTTATTTGACTCATTTGATATAATACATATTTTAAGGAAATTGAGATGAGTTGTAATTTATTTATGCAAGGAAGTGTTATATAAACGCCTTCTCATTGTATCAGCTCAGTTAAAGATAGACAGGTATTGTTTGTAATAACTACACTGTTGCCATGATTTGTAATTGTATTTTGTATCCTCATGGGCCTATTGGAAATTGGAAATAAAGAGCTATCTATCTATCTATCTATCTATCTATCTATCAGCCATTTTGAATTATATTATGAGTTACCAACTGTATATGTCAGCAAATTTTACAATATTTGTTTGTTTGTTTGTTTGTTTGTTTGTTTGTTTGTTTGCTTGTATGGTGTTTTACGTCATTTTCAACACATGCAAGGTTATATATGACGGTCTATTTTTTGTCGTGGAGGCAGACCATCCACTTTTTCTGGGTAGAACCAGTACTGTACACCTCCCGCCATCCATAAGAATCAACACTTCCTCACTTACAAGTCGAGCTCCCAGTGGGATTCGAACCCGCAGCGGTGAGAGGCGAAGGTTTACAACGCAACGTCGTTAACCATTCGGCCACGGAGACGCTGGCTACAACAGATGTACACCGTTTCTAAACCTACTGACGAGGAGGTGTATACATACATTTTACGCATATTCAATCACGGTTATTTTAAGAACCCATGAATAAACTTGCACTTTTAAACATTAATATATGAGATGGATTGAGTTTTGATGAACGTTTTGTAGAATAAGTTTACCGTTATTTGGCAGGGTAGTTTCTTTAATAACATTAATGCCTTGAACGTGATAGTATTCCTCGTGTGTTTGTGAAAAATAAATTAAACCCCACTCCACATACTCACGCCATCATCCCCGAATGGATTCAAGTTGTGGTTAATAAGATGTGTTCGGAAAATGTGTTAATCTGTGGCGTAGGGGCCTTTAGCGACTGTAGGCAAGTGACATCCGGAGTGAAAAACACGCAAATGAAACACGATTTGCATTTTGAATTTGTTTATTTAATTTCATGGGGAAATGCCCCCTGACTCCCCCATCCCATTCCCCTTTAGCCATTGCGCATACACATGTTACGCACCTGTTGGTCTGGTCTTACATAAATTACTTTTTGTTCGATATAAACGGTTTATGTATTCTGTATACAGCTAGAAAACAGCTGCATGTATACAGTTGAAACAAAATACCTTATCATCAGCAGCAAAATGTAACTTTGATTTGTATATTTTGCCCTTTTATAATGTGTAGTGTTTTGTTTGGTTTTTATCTCTGGACGTAAGGATGAACAACACAGGCATGTGTGTACCTTAATTCAGGATATGTATGCACGCACATATAGAATACGCTATGCACGCATATTGCTCTTCTTAAAATAGATCGAATACGCTATGCACGCATATTGCTCTTCTTAAAACATATCGAATACGCTTTGCACGCATATTGCTCTTCTTAAAACATATCGAATACGCTATGCACGCATAATGCTCCTCTTCTTAAACATATCGAATACGCTATGCACGCATATTGCTCTTCTTAAAACATATCGAATAAGCTAGGCAATTATATTGCTCTTCTTAAAACACATCGAATACGCTATGCACGCATATTGCTCTTCTTAAAACATATCGAATAAGCTAGGCAATTATATTGCTCTTCTTAAAACACATCGAATACGCTATGCACGCATATTGCTCTTCTTAAAACATATCGAATAAGCTAGGCAATTATAATGCTCTTCTTAAAACATATCGAATACGCTATGCACGCATATTGCTCTTCTTAAAACATATCGAATACGCTTTGCACGCATATTGCTTTTCTTAAAACATATCGAATACGCTTTGCACGCATATTGCTTTTCTTAAAACATATCGAATAAGCTAGGCAATTAAATTGCTCTTCTTAAAACATATGGAATACGCTATGCACGCATATTGCTCTTCTTAAAACATATCGAATAAGCTAGGCAATTATATTGCTCTTCTTAAAACATATCGAATACGCTATGCACGCATATTGCTCTTCTTAAAACACATCGAATACGCTATGCACGCATATTGCTCTTCTTAAAACATATCGAATAAGCTAGGCAATTATATTGCTCTTCTTGAAACACATCGAATACGCTATGCACGCATATTGCTCTTCTTAAAACATATCGAATAAGCTAGGCAATTATATTGCTCTTCTTAAAACACATCGAATACGCTATGCACGCATATTGCTCTTCTTAAAACATATCGAATAAGCTAGGCATTTATATTGCTCTTCTTAAAACATATGGAATACGCTATGCACGCATAATGCTCTTCTTAAAACATATCGAATAAGCTAGGCAATTATATTGCTCTTCTTAAAACATATGGAATACGCTATGCACGCATAATGCTCTTCTTAAAACATATCGAATAAGCTAGGCAATTATATTGCTCTTCTTAAAACACGTCGAATACGCTATGCACGTATATTGCTCTTCTTAAAACAGATAGGCTATGCACGCATCACGCATAATGCTTTTCTTAAAACTTATCGAATACGCTATGCACGTATATTGCTCTTTTTAATACATATCGAATACGCTACGCACGCATAATGCTCTTCTTAAAACATATCGAATACGCATTGCACGCATAGTGCTCTTCTTAGAACATATATTGTAGTTAAATAATAAAACAAATATATATGCACTCCAACAACACATTATAATACAGAAAACGAAAGTTATTAACTTGTTTAAATTCCATTTTTGTCACTTCGTAGAGTGGGAAGTCACTCAACCTGTCCCATTTAACGGATATAATAAACGGTTAACACATTAACACGTATCGAAATAGGACATAACACGTATTTACCTGTATTGAAGTAGGAAAGAACAAGTATGTACCTGTATTGAAGTAGGATAGAACAAGTATTTACCTGTATTGAAGTAGGATAGAACAAGTATTTACCTGTATTGAAGTAGGACTAGTATTTACCTGTATTGAAATAGGATAGAACAAGGAGTTACCTGTTTTGCAAGATTTCTGGCATATTGCTCATCCTGTATTTCCAATTCCTGGTTCAGTTGTTGTTGTATCATCTGCGCAAAGTTCGAGTCACGGACTGTCCGAGCTCCCTCTAACCTAACAACGCCTGAACCAGACATATTCACCTTTAGATGTCTATATATTTTAATGTAAACAAACGTTAACTTTAGTTTACCGTGTTGTTACTATCCAAATTAACATATTCGTTTGTACACTGGTTCTATTATAATTGGTCCAGATTCCTAAATAACAACTATGTTCTGCTATGTTGTAGCTAAATTCACTAACATTTTGGTTTAGTTTAAACATTCACTATTATTTTGTATTATCGATACTCGTTATTCTTGTTTCGGTTTCGTATAATCAATAGCTTATCTATATTTGCATATATACGGTCAATATGTGTATTAAACACAGAATATGAATTCATTTGCGTTTATGAATTACATATGTAAACTAACATACTAACTGCATTGAAATGGGTATTCACTTTACAATTCTTATCTTAGTTTATGGATACTCCAGATAGTTTGTTTTCTATTGTCTTATTAATCACTTTGTCAGCTAGCTAGTTCAACGCTGAGGCGACGGCCCAGCAACGCACTGGCTCGAACGAAACTGGTGTATTCCGGTATATCCATAAGTTGCATATAACCTGTATCTCTACTGGCCTAAGGTCAGGTGAGCTTATTTAATGGCGAGTTGTCCGTCGTCGTCAGTCTATCGCCCGTTAAACATGTGTCACATGATAGATGCAGAGTTGCTTAATACTGATTTTAAGCAGCATTATGTAAACGTTAGTATCACGTGTAGAAGTTAATCAGAAATGTTATTTAAGGGAATATCAAAGGCCTTTATGCTACAGCAGAACATTCCGTAAAGCCATAGACTTCCGTTTTGAATGATTTAGTATCCAGATTTTCAGCATAGGATTTGTCTGGGTCTGATGCGTTAGCTTTATATGAGTATACCTTCTACGTATTCTTGGCATTTTGACTGTTGGATATTCACAGCAAATGTCCCCTTGTTGGACTCCGAGGTGGGTGAGAAGCGTGGAAGATGAATTCTTAACGCCCATCATGGCATCACAAAACGCACAGACTACGAACAAACGGAAAAAAAACAGAACATGAATCTGATACTGAGGAACCAGTGATCAACCAATCCTTCCCTCGTTTTCTTATCATCGAATCAGAAGACGGGGAAAGGCCTGTTACAGATATGTCACCTTTTGTCATCCAGAAAACTATTCAATCCATCGCTGGACATGTCAAACAAATCAAAAAAAACAACAAAAAAACTCTACTTATTGAAACTGAAAAGAAATCTCACTCTGACAATTTATTAGCAATTAAACAAATTTTAAACACCAAAGTCAAATGTTACGCTCACACCTCTATGAATATCTCCAAAGGCGTCATCAGGTGCCCGGATCTCTCTGGAGTACCTGAAGACGAAATTATTCACGAGCTTGCGCCACAGTTAGTAACTGCAGCTCGCCGAATAACCATAAAGAGGAATGATAACATTATTAATACAAATACTATCATACATTTGCAACACACGTCTTACCAAAAACAATAAAAGTGGCATATCTGCAATTGCATGTTGACGCCTACATGCCAAACCCGTTACGTTGCTACAACTGCCAAGCATTTGGGCACCACAACTCCAGATGTACTAAAGAAGAACGTTGTGGTAAATATGGCGAGTCTGCATTCAAGCATAACGAATCAGATTGTCCTAACGACCTCAAATGTACCAATTGCGGTCTAGGACATCACGCAAATTCAAAATCATGTGAAAAATTTAAAAAAGAAAAAGAAATCATAACAGTTAAATATACACAAAACATTCCCTTTCCGGAAGCAAGAAAATTGATTGAAGAAAAATATAAAATTTCAAGTCCGACCTCTTACGCATCTATTCTCAAAACAACAGCAACACGTAGTAGTTCCCCAGTCGTGAGGCCTAATACTTCCTCGGTTGGAAGGCCTAGTGCTGCAACAAATAAGGAAGTTGGAAAGCCTAGTGCTTCTCCAACTAGGGAGCACAAGGAGCAGACAAAGGTGTCTAACGGCCCTATTGAGCTGCATAACAAATTCGAACAGCTCATGGACATTTCAGAGCCAGCAGCTGCACTGCCACTTCCATCCTCGCATAAAAAGTTAGTTGAGGTGCCACTTCAGCTGACTTCTTCCAGGGGGGAGGATTCATCAGTGGAGATGTCGCTGCTTGAGTCTCCTAAGACCTCTCCTAAATCTAAGGCCAAACATAAAAATATAATTAAAAGTCGCCTTAACGCTCAATAATGGGTAAAACTAATAAGATCATTCAATGGAATTGTCGAGATTTGAAACCAAATTATGATGAAATCAGCTTAATTTTAAATGAACACAACCCTATTGCCTTTTGTCTTCAAGAAACATTCTTGAAGACAAGTGATAAGGTATCTTTTAAACAATACTCACTATACAATCATATTTGTGATACCGGGGACAAGGCGACTGGTGGAGTTTCGATAATCGTTAATTGAAACATTCCTCACAGACCTGTTGCTGTTGCGTTGAAAACAAATTTGCAAGCTATTGCGGTCAGTGTTACTATGCACAGAGTCATAACAATATGTTCCTTATATTTACCACCTAGTTCTTCACTAGACCCTAAAGATCTAAATCATCTAGTTGCACAATTGCCATCACCTTTTATACTCTTGGGCGATTTTAATGCACACAACTATATCTGGGGTTGTAAAGATATAAAAGATAAAGGCAAGAAAATTCAGGATTTCTTAGCCAAAAACAATTTATGTCTTTTTAATAACAAGTCACATACTTATTTACATCCTGCTACAGGCTCTCATTCTTCTATTGATTTAACAATATGCGATCCAACGCTTTTGATGGATTTTTCGTGGAGTGTTGGAGACGACCTCTGTGGAAGTGACCACTTCCCCATATTTCTTGAAAATATCGGCCCTCCACTTCTCGGAAAAATGCAACGATGGAAACTTCGCAAAGCTGATTGGACTACGTTTCAATCTCTTTGCGAGGAACAATTAAAGCCTTCCGTTTTCGAGGATGTCGAAGACGCAACTGCTCTTTTTACCAAAACTCTTCACGATATAGCTGATCAAACCATTCCAAAAACCTCGGCAAATCCTAAACGCCCACATAAACCATGGTACGACGATGACTGCAAAAGGCAGTCAGCGATCGTAAAGCTGCATTAAATAATTTTAACTTGCGGCCAACTCAAACAAATTTAGATAACTTTAGAGTTTTTCGTGCGAAAGCCCGTCGTACTATTAAGGATAGCAAGAGGAAATCCTGGAGATCTTACGTCTCTAGGCTGAATTCTCGCTCATCTCTTAAGAAGACATGGGACATGGTCCGGAAAATAAGTGGTAAAGGTAATTCTAGTTCTGTAAATCATCTTAAAACAGATAATGGAGATATAACATCTGTCAAAGATATTACAAACACTTTGGCAGAAACTTTTTCAAAAAATTCTTCTTCTGAAAATTGTCAACCAAATTTCTGAAAAATAAGAAACAAAAAGAACAGAAGAAGCTGAACTTCAAGTCGAAAAACTTGGAAAAATTAAATAAACTATTCACTCTCAAAGAACTTCGAGAGTCCCTTAAAAAGGCTCATGATACATCAGCTGGTCCTGATGATATCCATTATCATTTACTAAAACATTTACCTGAATCCTGTCTCTCTACCCTTCTTGATATATTTAATAAGGTTTGGGTGACGGGAATCTTCCCCGATTCTTGGCGGGAAGCAATCGTTATTCCAGTCCCCAAACCTGGAAAGGATCATACGGACCCAATAAATTATCGCCCAATCGCTTTAACGAGTTGTATATGTAAAACCATGGAACGAATGATTAATGAGAGACTCGTTTGGTACCTGGAGTCCAACAACCTGATAACAAAGTATCAAAGTGGATTCCGGCGCCAACGAGGCACAACAGACAATCTCATACGATTTGAATCGTTTATTAGGGAAGCTTTCATAAAAAAAGAACATTTAGTCGCTGTATTTTTTGACTTGGAGAAAGCTTATGATACTGCATGGAAGTACGGTATTATGAATGATCTACATGACATTGTTCTTAGAGGCCGATTACCCATTTTTATAGAGAAAGTCTTAGATGATAGACAATTTCGAGTCCGAATGGGTTCAACCCTCTCTGACATTCATGAACAGGAGATGGGTGTTCCACAGGGCAGCATACTCTTTGTCACACTTTTTAATATAAAGATTAACAGTAAAGTAAAATGCATCAATCCAGGTGTGGATTGTTCGCTATATGTTGACGACTTTGTTATCGTGCAAAAAAAACATGAATACTATCGAGAGACAATTACAACAATGTCTCAATAAACTTCAGACCTGGTCTGATGAAAATGGTTTTAAATTTTCTAAATCTAAAACTAATTGTATGCACCTTTGTCAACTTCGTAAACATCATGAAGACCCTCATCTAATACTGGATGGGTCACCAATACCAGTAGTGGATGAGACAAAATTCCTTGGTCTTATTTTCGACCGTAAATTAACGTTTATACGACACCTTAAATACTTAAAGGCCAAATGTCTTAAAGCTCTTAACTTACTTAAAGTTGTTGCAAACACTAATTGGGGAGCAGATCGAAAAGTCCTCTTGCGACTTTACAGATCTCTTATCAGATCCAAGCTGGACTACGGCTCGATAGTATATGGATCGACTCGCAAGTCGTACTTGCAGATGCTCGACCCTATACATAATCAAGGATTGCGACTCGCCTTAGGTGCCTTTCGTACATCACCAGCCGAAAGTCTATATGTTGAAGCTAATGAACCCTCACAGTCTCATAGACGAGACAAATTAGCTCTTCAATACGCCATTAAATTAAAGTCTAACCCTTCAAACCCAACTTTCGATAATGTTTTTAATCCTAGTTGTGAATCTCTTTTTGATCGAAAACCGAAGGCCATTCGATCATTTGGTCTTCGTATTAAACCAAAATTAAGAGACACTGAAATCGACCTAAATTTGATTGCCAAGTACAAAGTACCACAAATTCCACCGTGGACTTTGGAAACTCCAACAATTATTTTTGATCTTTGTAATAATAACAAATCCAGTACAGACCCTACTGTCTTTCAAAGCAAATTTAATGAAATTAAATCGAAATACAGTGACTTTCAACATATCTACACAGATGGCTCTAAAGATGGAGATAAGGTAACTGCAGCAGCTGTTCACAAACACAGCATAAAGAACCGCCTGTCTGACAAGGCCTCTATCTTTTCAGCTGAACTTAAGGCAATTGAACTCGCCTTAAATTATATTCAGGAATCTGATGATGACCATTTTGTAATCTCTTCTGATTCCCTTTCATCTCTTCAGGCACTGGGTAATATGAAACATGATAACCCAGTTTTGCTTCAACTTTTAGAAAAGTATAATTCTCTTATAATTGATAATGCTATTATTTTCTGCTGGCTTCCAAGCCATGTAGGAATACGTGGTAATGATAGAGCTGATAGTGCTGCTAAGGCAGCATTAGATTTACATATATCTAATACCAAATTACCTTATACTGATTTTAAAAGTTGTATTAACACATTTATTCGTAACTCTTGGCAAACCGCTTGGGATTTGTCAGTTAACAATAAACTCCATCCAATTAAACCGTTACTCGGAGAATGGCGTTCTTCTAGTAGACCCATTCGACGAGAAGATGTCCTAGCCCGGTGCAGGATAGGGCATAAACGTTATACTCATTCATATTTATTACAAGGTGAGCAATTACCAGAATGTATACCCTGCTTTGCACCGTTAACGGTCAAACACATCTTATTGGAATGTATAGACTTTGATCCTATGCGTCAAAGGTACTACAATGTTAATACTATGAAAGAGTTATTTGATACTGTAGATTTTAGTCTTGTTTTAGATTTCCTAAAAGAGATCAGACTATATAAATCATTATAATGTGTTTTTATATATATTTACTTGTTTATATACCCGTTGACGGGCATTCGTTGATTTACATACATAGTTGATATTACACCTTATCATCCCTTATTTTTTAATAGTTTTATCTTTATATATTTAGATTAATACTTCATTTCTTCATTTTTCATCAATTTTTGCGCACAATATGACCTATTGATGTGTCGACGTGCCGTAAAACACCATTCATTCATTCTGTCATGTTTAATCTTTCATATCTTAACATCATCGATAAACATCATGCACTGTTTCGAAACAATCAGTTTAAAACTGTGGGAGATAATAGACACAAACGATATTTTAATGTAAAATTGACGAATAAATGGCCGTAATTACGGAAACACGAGATCGATTTTGACGCGGAATCGTGGGAGAGATAGACACACAAACCTTTCGGCACGGACGGACGGACGGACATGGCTAACGCTATATCCCCTCTCACCATTCGGTGGCGGAGGCATAAAAACGTCCACCTGTATATGGATATTACAGAATGAATAGACCAATTTCATTCTAGCCGATGCGTTGGAGGGTCCCCACCTAAGCTTTGACATCGCAGCCGGTGATGTGTATGTGTAGACATCGTAAATAAATTAAAGGGACACACGGTAATCTTGATTTTGTAAAACCTCGCGGCGCTCCGTTAGCATTTACTCATACTTTGCATTTGTACAATCTTAATATTAATTATAAGAATTCTATTAGGCAAATTGTTTTGCATATTGATAACTGTGTTATATTGCAGAAATAATATATTCTAACATACGGTAGATACAAGACCAAATGAAAACTCAAAATGTTATTTAATGATATACAAGTAGGTTTAAAGTCAAAATTATACTGGATAAATATATCGACACTCAAACTGTACCGCTTGTTATAAACGTTGACATGTCTCCCTTTAACTAGTTACCGTGTTACATATTTACGCATTTGGTGGTACATGTAGTTATATTTGTAAAGTGACATCATTCTAAGTAAGACTATTCCAGGATTTGTAATTAGGAATTCCTTCGAATAATATATAGAGGATATTTGTTTGTTTGGAGTGAATATAGGATTTATTTTCATCGAGAAGTGAGAAAACATATTTTCACGAGTGCTTAATACAGGATTTATTTTCATCCAGAACTGAGAAAACTTATATGTTCACGAGTGCTTAAGAACGAGTGAAAATATGCGAGTTTCCTCACTTCAAGATGAAAACAAATCCTATATTCATGACAAACTAACAAATATTCTATTTATTATATACTCACAACCTTGAAACTTATACCGAAAAAACATATTGCGCCAAAACAATGACGTCAACAACGTCAACAGCGGCATTACGTCTCAATAGTGAATTAATCTACACTATATAATATATGTAGAAGCGGTCACTTGTGGACCACTGCAAACATACTATAAAATGTCCATTGGTCTTTAAATCTCCCCTCAATCTGCAAACCTTCTTCTGAAGCTCAGAATATCCACAAAAAATCAAAAGTTGACCAGATCAATTTTTTTTTAAATTCCAGTCTTTTTCAGCACCCCTCAAAACTAGCTCCATTTCACTGATAATTCAACTGTATTCCTACCCATTTTCAAATTATCATATCTTCCTCGAAAATCACCCAGTGGCATCCAAACTTGGTAAAAGTCATGAACATGTTCCAATCTTGTCACCTGAAGGCAGAAATAAGAGAATGATTGCACATTTCCAAGTTGAGAGCAAACCGATTAACACAGCCCTAGTTTTTTACGGTGTAGGAATCTTCTACCGTCATGGCCAAGGGAGATAATTCTGTAGTGAGACCTTATGTCATTTTCGGTATTTCACATGTGAAATATAAACAATGAAAATAATTATAAGGTTTTATTTTAATCATGAAATCCACTATTTCATTGGAAAGTATACATGGTATATAATAAAAACTTCTAATTCATTTTGGGTCTGTACAAGTGACGTCATATCAACTCCCGATTATTCAAACCACATATTGATACCCTAATACTACTCGACATATGCTCTGACATTTAAATCCATGACTTTAATGTTTAAATCAAACTTTAAAGAATTGAGATTAAAGTACAGCATATAACTAAATCAGTATAATATATGTTTCCATATATGATATGCTGATTTTGAGTTTAAAAAACGCGGTAATATTAATTATTAGAATTTTCTAAAGTAAATTGGTTTTGTATATTACTAACTGTTGATTATATTGCACCTATAATATATTTAAACGTAGGGTAGAAAACGAAGAAAAAATTAAAACTCAGATATGTATGTCATTATATGCAAGCAGGTTTAAGGTCAAATTGATACTGGTGAAATAAATCCATATGACAGTTTTAATCCTTGAGTGTAGTGCGTCGCTCTATTGATACCCTAATGCTACTCGACATATGCTCTGACATTTAAATTCATGACTTTAATGTTTAAATCAAACTTTAAAGAATTGAGATTAAAGTACAGCATATAACTAAATCAGTATAATATATGTTTCCATATATGATATGCTGATTTTGAGTTTAAAAAACGCGGTAATATTAATTATTAGAATTTTCTAAAGTAAATTGGTTTTGTATATTACTAACTGTTGATTATATTGCACCTATAATATATTTAAACGTAGGGTAGAAAACGAAGAAAAAATTAAAACTCAGATATGTATGTCATTATATGCAAGCAGGTTTAAGGGCAATTTGATACTGGTGAAATAAATCCATAGGACAGTGTTTATCCTCGAGTGTAGTGCGTCGCTCTTAAATGATTATCTTGCACGTAAAGTGTAAGGTGTACAAATGGTTATTATTGTATATAGTTAACTGACAGGGAAGTACAAAATATCTACTTTAGAGTTCAACGCAGTCGGTTCGTAAATATAGTATCTATGTAATGCAATTTTTAATGAAATGTTAATTACAACAAACTTGCCATGCTCCCAAACCTTGCACTATTTTCAAACAAGGTTTATTTTGAAGGGCTCTGAAAAACTTTTAAAAGCTGGAAGAATTATCAAAATGCTATGAAACACAAAGGACATATGATCTATTGAAAATGTGTAAAGAAACATAAATGGATGCGGCCATCTTTGAACGATGACGTCATCGTGCCTTTTTACCATGTATGGCATATTTACAAAATGTCTTTTAAAGCAAAGACAATCGCTGCAAATAAGAAATAAGCATACAATTTATACATTTTAGATCTGTATATTTATTTTTAATCAATTTGAGGTGATTTTATTTGCTTTAAAAGACATTTTGTCAAAATGCCATACATGGTAAAAACGCGCGACGACGTCATCGTTCAAAGATGGTCGCCTCCATTTATATCCTTTACAAATATTCAATAGGTCACATCTTTATTTTTCATGACATTTTGATAATTGTTTCAGCTTTTTTTCAAGTTTTTCAGAGTTCTTTTAAATAAATCGTGTTTGATATACGGCATCAACCCCTTTAAAGATCATAAAAGGCAAAATAAGACATCACAAACTCAAAATGGTTGACAATAGGGCTACCGCCTTGGAACGGCCAGTGGCAAAAAATGCCGCTGGTTGTTTAAGGTTCTCGGGTGCACCAAACCTCACTCTCCCAATAAGCGGGACAGTGTAAATAAAGATATCCCCGCCAGGTTATAATCTCTAACAAACAAGACAGCATTAATAGGCAAATATAAGTCAAACGCATGAATGATCATGCATATAAAATATTAAAAAAAGCCTAGAAAACCACAAACTAAATACTCAGTGACTAACTGTAAAAATATCTGCATTATGACATTATGAAATTTTATATTACACAACATAGTTATAAATAGATGAATCGTTTTGAAGCCTATTTTGTTGATATAAATAGCTTTAAGGTATATATCACATGATACATACTGATTGTTTGTGACTCATTCACCTGTACCTGAATTTAGTGGCGGGTGTTTGGAATAGATGATACTATTCTGCGAACATACAGATTGCAGATATCTTTATAACGTTTTGTTTTTATCTTATCGCAATAGTAGACGGTACAAATCGGTTTATGTAATTCGATGAAGCGGCGTAAGTCATTCTATACTCCAACTAGTGATTTGACTATGAATTGTGTAAAGGTAAACAATTCATGGAAATCGCACTAATACTGACATGATTCAGTCTAATTTGTTTCCTTATTCTTAATAAACAACATCTATTTTTGTTTTCTTAACAAATAAGGTGAACATTTATGAATTTTGACGACTTCTGTTTCTGCTGTGTTATATACTTACTTTAAGGTACAACACAAATTATTCGGATATATTCTTCAGTTACTATAATGTAGCATATGGAGATAGTACAGTGAATCTCAGACGCTTGTTGAAAAAACAAAACTTGCCAAAGACCGGGAACTATCCAGCAGACTTAAGTTAAATTCAATATGGATCCAAGCGCAAATACAGATTGGGAATATGCAATCAAGCTCCAAGCCGAATATTTAAATCAGACTGGAAATCGACCAGGCATCGCACTTTCTCGTGATTGGCCACTAAGCAGAGCGCGAAATGTCACCTCGACATTACAAACGATTTTCTAATAGCCAGCTGTCTTCAAGACAATAATAGCATGGAACATGATATTACACGACTCGTCGAAGATAACACAATACATAGGCCATCAGTTTCACCAGATGTTGATCCTGTCCAAGATTTAGCGATGGCTAACAGTCTGCAAAAGACATTTAACGAGGAGTTAAATGAAGAAGACGAGTTACTCGCGTTTGTACTAGCTGATGTAAGTATTCTTATGCATTGTTTAAGTTATTACTTGCTATTTTCCTGCGATATACATAAATATGTAATACATACCAACAGCACCACATTTAGCACACGTATGCGCAGATTTTTGAAATCTAATATAAACTGTTAAATGCATATTGGTTTATTTTAACCCATAACGCAGATGATCCAGATGTTTGTCTTTTGCAAGTAAATAATATTATCACCATATTCGTCTTATTCGTCTCTCACACCCCTGCACCCCATCCCTACCTCGATAGCACCGGCTTAAGCGGGTTTCTGCTTAAAAACACTGAGTTTGTCCCCGAACACCCAAAGGACCAGCACTATTGATTCGTAGTCGGTGCGACATTTTAAAACCGCTTTACACTACTTAACAAATTGTAGCTTAAATACAATACTTAAACTTCAATACATATTGAAATGGTGTGCCCTTATTGGAAGCAACAAACACAAAAAGCAGACTTTGAGGTATTGAGTATGTTCATGAGTCGCAATACAAAGGGCAACATCTCTCACGCCCTCTAGCTCCGACTTAAGCGGTATTTTTCTTTCAGGCCAAACAGTTCGGACTCGAAATTGAGAGGTTGCGGATCACTAGGATATTGTGAAGTAATTCAGTAAAACCGGCACCTTTTATTGTAATTTTCTTTATGTAACGTGTGAGTGGTTGACTCATAAGTAGTGTGTGCGTGTACGCGCTTGCGTGCGAGCGTGCGTGCGTGCTTGTGTTAAACTATCCTTTTAAGGAAGTTTGATTCATGTGTCTTTCACCATAGCTAGGTGCCCTGTCGTAGTTCATCTGAAGGTTGTCTGTCCCTGGTTGATCGCAACTATTGTCTCCCCATAGACAGACATACATATTTAATATTATTACTTTATTACATAAAAGTTCTCCGGTCATGTTTGTCTCGGTTTGATTGAGACTGTTCATGAGCGGTAGTGAAATATTTAAGACAGTTGAAAATAAAAGTAGATCCCATCAAAAGGAAAATCTCTAACAATAAAGTCCACATCCAGAGAAATTACGAAACAATACACGTATATAATATTGTAAAACTATATAAATATATAATAAGAAACACCTCAGGAAGTCGGCAGTTGTTGATTACCAACATTTCCCAGGCTTGCACAATACGTAAAGATCAGGCACCTGTGCACCTCTTGTCGCAGATTTGATATTGTATCTCTGCGAACGAGATTTCCTGTTGAGTATTTCAGCCGATACTCAGGCAGATGTAATTGAAGCCTTTAATGACACCTCTCGGTATTTGGATGACATTGACAAACCTTTCTTTTCTACTATAGTTAATAATATATGTATCTATCATAAGGAACTTCAGTTCAACAAAGCTAACATTTCTGATACTGTCGCTTCTTTTCTTGATTTATATCTCTCTATTGAAAATGGCGAAATAATTAATAAAATCTTTGACAAGAGAGATGTTTTTAATTATAGATGGGGATGTTCCCCGAGCTACTTTTTATGGGATCTATGTTTCTCCACTTGTTCGTTTCTCTAGAGCTTGTAGTCGTATTGAGGACTTTAATATTCGTAATATTTCTATAACTAAAAAGCTACTCCAGCAGGGCTATTGTTATCATAAGCTTCGGAAAACCTTTGTACACTTTTATATTCGTAATCCAGATTTACTTTAAAAATATAAAAGTAATTTAAGTACTATTCTGCGACAAGGACAATCACAACTTGACTTCTATGCTGATGTGATTTGCAAACTTCGTAAAGTCCTTGGTCATAATCACTTTCATACAATCTCATTAAACTTGTTAAAAGTTTATCAAAAGAGGTTATGACCCTATCCTTTGCAACGCACTACACGTTTAGTGGTTGACCCATTTACAGTTGGGCCACTACGCTTTCCTCTTTGAGTGTGTGATGAACGGACAGATTGTGGACCCAGTGTCTACCCAAATCCGTATAGGACGGTAGCGCTTGCTGGTTGTCTTTAATCTTGTCTTGTCTCATCCTTAACTGTTTGTTCTCTTGTTGCTTTGGCTTCTGCCAAGTATTGAATACTTACTTAAATATTTGTATCTTTATTTACACTGTCCCGTTTATTGGGATGACGGTAGGGTAAGAGTATGGGATGACGGTAGGGTAAGAGCAAGGTTGGTGCACTCTAGACCTGGTTTAAACCCCCAGCGGCATGTTTCGCCACTGACCGTTCCAAGGCGGTAGCCCTAACGTCAACCATTTTGTGTTTGTGATGTCTTATCTTGCCTTTTATTCATCTTTAAAGTTGTTCTTTGCTTCTGTTTGTTGTTGTGGTTGATTGTCGTCCTTGAATGCTGCTTTTCCTGTTCGATTTTTATATCTATATTATGACTTTAGTTGTTTTGTGACGTTATTTTGGAAAACTTATAACACGTTCAAATGTTGTTTAAACATTTAACATGAATCCTGTTATTTGTGCTATAATACAATTGACTTTAATGTTGCTGTATGTGTATATGATGTTACCTTAATCGTACTCAGAATTTGCGAATTTGGCTATTAAGGCCATACACTCAGTTATATTCGTTTGAGATAGCACACGACACATTTGATACATTTCGAAAGCATGTTACATCTTAAACATCATTACACAAACATAACTAAATATGCACATGTTCAAAACAATTGTCCCTGATGTTACAAACTGGTTGCCATTGAAGTTACTTTAGGTGTCTATGCTGTTACTTTTTGTTTTAATTCAAATGAACTGTATTGATACATATTCCAACTCTCTTACAATCTATACTAGATTCACATTCATATTAAGCATTTTTATCAGATAATTGAGTAATGCTTCTGTAAAATTAATTTGATCCAGTAATAACAATACGATGTATTTGCTGTTACAAAATGATATATATAATGTTACTACATTTTTGGTAACAACCAAAGACAGTAACTAACATCAAGGACATTTTCTAAGAAATGAACCAAAAAACATTAACAAATGCTCCCCCGGGACATTGATTATTTTTGCAGACGAAATTATCTTTACAAGACGATTAACATGTCGCCAGTTGTAAATCATTTATCCATTTCAACCAATCAAACCAGCATGATACCTCCGACAAACAAACAGCAGATGGCAATTGTTTATTATATACATGTTAACTGAACATATTAATCGAGTAAACCTGAAACAAACTTCAGCAAAATATCACACCTTTATAAAAGATGAATGCACGCAATGTACACCACCATAGTGGGACAACGAACAGTCTGTAGATTTGACATGTTCAGTACCATACACAATTCTTAAACTGCACTGTTATTGTTACTTTTTTCTTTGAATTTGTAAATTATATATGCCAATATATATGCCTATATAAATCAAACAAGAAAAAGACGTAATGTAAACTAGCTGAAAAGAGAAAATTACCACGTACAGCTATCTCTCCGTTTTTTGAAAATGACCCGTATATGTGACGCCCTTCCTCCGGATCCACGGGTGACTAAGGAGGAACACGTTATAAACCAGCAATTACAGCTATATTAAAACAACCTCAGAACATAATAGTTATGTATATATATATACAGTGTAATCCCATCTTCATAGATTTTATTTGAGACATAAGTAAAAAAAGAATTAATCCCATATTACAACAAGTTTCCCTGAACCCCCAAACCCATTCATCTCCCAATCTTTGGGCAGACGTCCGAGTTTGGAATAATAAACTCGTTTGAAAAATTGTTTTTGTTTGCAAAAAATATAGAGAAATGACAGTGTAATTGAAGTTTTAGTGTATTTGAACTTTCTACCCAAACCCCACCTTTCCCTAAATATGATTTCTAATTACGAAACGAAAATCTACGTCTCGGAGGTATAAACGTTGGTGCATTAAAAATAATACGAGTATATATGATATTAAGAACTAACTTGTACCAAGGAAAAGTGGAGATCGGGTCCTTTTATTATATACCGGGGGACCTCTTATTATTTCGACTGAAAGACCCCCATTTTATAGTTTTGCGTATAATGCCTTTAATGTATTCTCAATATCAAGTTGCATGTTGTATCTTTTTTAAACTTTAACGTTTCCCAAAATAACTGGTCTCTAATATTAAATTTAGTTTCCTGCACATTTTCTTCACTTTGAACTTTATATTGATCTACTGTTGCATTGATTGTCATTTTTACAATATGTATGTACTCGAGATCTCTCAGTAAACTGTTGTTGAAATTCTATAAACTACGGCCCCTTGGCTTATCGATAAAAGAAACAAATAAGATATAGGAGAATGATCCGATTTATAACGTATGCCAGTATCGGTATTCTCAACAAACATTTGCAGATCAGATGAGATAATGAAATAACTTAAGCGTGCCGTTTTTATTGTAGGGACCCCTCCATGTATATATGTTTCCATTTTCATTTTCTATTCTCCAAAGCATCCTGCAAGTCAAAAGTTTTCATTTTGTTTACGATTATTTCATTTGACTTTATACTTATATGTGTCAATCTCCTAGTTGAAGGGTACGTTCCAATCACCACCAATGACTACAGATGAATTACCGAAACTTTCAATTAAATTAAAGAAATCTTGGGAAAACTGTGGTTTATCCTCGGTAGGACTATATACTACCGATATTGTCATTCTCTGATCTTGAATAGTTATATCTAAAATTATATAGTTATCGATTGGATCTATAAAAGTGTTATGGATTGTATAGCTAAAAGTACGATTGGTTAGCTAAAAGTACTTTTAAACAAAATTGCCTCTAATAGCACTCGAGAAAGAACGAAACTTAGCCTCAAAAACATATTCGCTCATTTTGTACTTATTTGTAGCATGCGTATCCATCACAAATGTAACATCATATTCATCTCTACATTTTGAAAAAATGTCTGTCCTTTTTATTTTATCGCAATACAAGCCCCTACAATTTAAGCTACCAAATTTGAAATTGCTCATTTAAAATAATAATCAATAAATTGTTTGCGAGGATGTGTAAAGCGTTAATACATGGTTTACAATTTAAACTACGGACATTTAACACTAATCCCAAAATATAACAATCTACACTATAATCTCCGATATTTTCTGACAATTATCCAACCGCAATCTCATACTTCTCGTATGGACAAATATGTAGTAACGGATCCATTTCGGTTGATATAATACACATTTAAATGCAAACCAAATGCAGGACACATTACAACATATTAATCCTACGCGATCTTCAGAGCATGTATTCATGTATTGGACTAATAAAAAGAACAAAATTAAAAATAGAAATTATATAGTGCTGTTATTCAAGCTATTTTTCTCTAATCGCACAGTACCGCAACTGTATATTGTGATATCATGCTCAAAAGAGTGCGCCGTCTATATAGCGGTTACGTAGTTTAGAGAGAGAGAGAGAGAGAGATAAAGAGAGATAGATAGAAACACACACACACACACACACACACACTACAACATCTTTAAACCACAACCAGCACAGTTTACATAGTTTATAATCAATACACTCCAATAATTCTTATAAAAGACAATGGCTCGCTATTTAAAGATGAAAATGTAACTGACGGTTTTGAGTTACATTTTTAAGGCGTATTTAATAATGACTGTGCCGAAATA